>VVHJ01030924.1:1655-13870 GCA_015107715.1 Tylochromis polylepis
TTTTTTTGGGTAAAAAAAAAAAAAAAAAAAAAAAAAAAAAAAAAAAGCAAACAAAGGTGCGACCCAATCTGCTCTGGTTTGAGGCAAAGGTTTTCCTGTAGGTGTTGTAACCTACTGCAGACTTTGTTTATAACAGACAACAGTATTTTCTGCAAAGAAAACCCCAAAAAAACAAAAACAGAATAAAATTCAGGCTCTTTGTTTTTGCTAATTTTCCTTTTTCTTTTAATTTAAAGAGGACCTATTGTGCTTTTCCTTACTTTCTGCTATTAGTGTGTATACATTATCATGGACAAATAACAAATAGAAAAAACAACCTGTGAGTGAAACGCTCAGGTGAAAAAGCTCCGTTTTAGACAGTTTTTCTACATTTGGCCCTGTATGATGTCAGTAAGAGCAGAGTCCCCTGGTCATGGTCATGTCAGGCACATAGTTTGGACTGTGAGTACAGACATAGATCTTCTATTTAGGAGGAGCAGCCAATCAGAAGACAGTTAGCTTAAATGAAAAGGGAATGGAGCTATAACTGAACTGAGGGGCTGCATGAAAGGACCAGTATCAGATAAACGAGCATTATTTTCAACTCTGAATCATGCAAAGCCAGTCTATGAAACCATGGTTAAATATTTTTGTATGTTTTGAATGTTCTCATCTCATTGTCAAACCTTCTGTTTACCAGAAGGTTGCCTTAAAGGGGGAAGAGCTAAAGCAGCTCATTTCAGACACAGAAATGTCTTGAAGGGCTGCAACAAGGACTAGTGTTGGATAAATAAGGATAATTTTGCACTAAGAATTATGAAAAGCTTCTCTAGAGTCCAAGAATAAAAATATAGAGATGCAAATGAGCAGAATAGGTCCACTTTAAACAAATGACTTGCCAAGGTACATAACTGTTAATAATCGTCATCGTCATTACGTGCTATTAGACAGCTTAAATAACAGTGGTCATTTT
This sequence comes from Tylochromis polylepis, assembly GCA_015107715.1. Classification (NCBI taxonomy): domain Eukaryota; kingdom Metazoa; phylum Chordata; class Actinopteri; order Cichliformes; family Cichlidae; genus Tylochromis; species Tylochromis polylepis. Next base: position 2,608 of record VVHJ01030924.1, read on the forward strand.
ATGCTATAAAGCACAGGCATACGCAACACACCTACACTGAATCTCCACCATCCTTTCACTAGTTATCACATTATTTGTTCATTAGTCATTCTTTTGACTTCTTCTCTATGCATATCATTAGGAGAAAAAGGCACTTGCCCTTCCAAATGTCTTGAATAATAAACTTTGAAGCACAACTCTCAGAGACTTATCTTCATATGACCATTTCCCTGAAAATTCTCACACTAAAATAAGGTCAGCGAATTAAATAACTTAATCTCCTTTTCTTATAATATGTTTTGGTAAATATTAATTGCCTATCCCCTCCTCCTTTCATAAAATCCAGGAAGTACTGCATGTAATAATGGAAGCCAGTTGGAGCTGAAAAATGGAAGGACAGAGAAAAGAATAGGTAAGAGAACACGAGAGTCTGACTTGAAAGTAAAAAGACCATAGGAAAAAAAAATTAAAAATACAGCTACCCAAATATAGCAATACCAAAACGAACACGCGCCACAGAATTTCACAGAATTCCTGATATATAACAATTCACACACAGAGAATACACCTTGGACCTCATGTGAATGACAACACAGTACAAAACAGTAGAAATACAGTTACCACCATTGTATAATATATATATCTTCTATAGTACTTTCTGAAAAAAGTTCTTGGCTAGGTGGAACAAGATGGGGCTTCTCGGCAGCCACTCAAATCAGCAGGTCACATTAAATTCAACGATTTCCATAGAACTAATCAAGAATAAATGCTCTGATTCTCATGTGTGTTTAGGATTGTTTGATGATGTACCAAATTTTAGTTTTATACATTTTATTTTGATCAGGCACCTCTTCAAATCTGTGTGCAAATGTGTGACATGGTTATTATGTACTTAAAAAAGAGATTTACCAGCACTGAGCACCGAAAACCAAATAAAAACTGTTGGATTTTTCTAATTTTGAGTATTTACAAACGTCAGATTATTTTCTTGATCAGGAATAAGACAGTTTTCAAATTATTTGGGATTTTTGGGTCTTCAGTGCCCATAAGAACCCTGTGTATTTGTCCTGCATTGGTACAAGAGTCCTCCTCCGCTTCCGTCCTTTCCTTCATCTGCACTGATCGGAGGTGATGACGTGACGGAACGTGCCGTGGTGATGCAAGCGAGGCCGCCCGGCTGTTTGCCCATCAGTGCAGATGGAGGAGAGGAGTCAGGCAGAGGGGAAGATCGACTCAGATGCAGCTCAACTCCATCCTGATGCACCTTCATCTCCCTTCCCTTCCCTCAAGACCGTGCGTCTGTTTTTGACTTCACTATTGTAATCACACTCGTCGCCGTCGCCACCTTCCCCGGGATGAGGGGACCGATGACCGATGACGCCACCCCTCCCCCTCCCCCTCCAGCCCTGACCCCGACCCCAACAGTGGGGCTTCGTGCCACAGTCCTGGCAAAGGTCTGTAACGCCTCGTACTTAGACCTCAGAGCGTCCAGCTCAACGCGCATCGAAGCATTCTCATTGGCCAGTTTGTCCACCTCCTGCTGCAGCTGGGCCTTCTGCTTCTCCAGCTCCTCCTTCTGGGTGACACGCTTCACCCGGCAGCTGGCGGCGTAGCCACGATTCTTCAGGGTGCGCCGCCGCTGTTTCAGTTGCAGGATCTCTTCTTTGGAGAGCCCTCGGAGGTGCTGGTTCAGCTCCCGCACCGACATGGTCACCAGCTCCTCGTCTGTGAGGCTGGTGCCATTCTCGCCCGGCTCACGCTTCACCTGCAGGACACAGGAATAAGAAGAAGTGAGAGAGAGAAAGCAGCAGAGAGCTGACTGTAAAAAGCCCCGAATGACACCTTTAAGACCTCATATTATCTGTTACTGCCAGGAAATGTTTATGTGGCCTGAACTTGCCTGGTATCCCTGCAAACCAAGAAAACCGAGATTTAAAAGAAGTGGCAGCTGTTGTACTTTAAGCCAAACCATGACTTTTCTCTAAACTTAATTACCATTAAAAGTGGCTTTTAAAAGTGGCATATTAAAAATAATTCACGTGTAAAATCTGTGACATGATTTAACCATGCACCTTTCAAACTGTGGTCTGTGGTTTAACTGAGTTCTAAATCCCAAAGAACCCAAGCTTAACCCCAACAAACTCAGGCCCTTGGAGTTTTTATTAAATTGTTATTCTAATTATTGACAATCAGGGAACAAAGAAAATAACCATCCTATCATGCACTGTTTTGCTTTCTCCAAACTACTGGGTTAGGGTTACCACATATGATGACTCAGACCTCAGAGAGCTAAGAGGTGAAGTCATTCCCTCCACCACCACCAAACCCTCAAGCCTGCAAATGGGGACTTTGTCATGCTTTAAAATGGGAAAATATTTCTTGTACACAGACACAAATGAGTACATACAGCATTGGACAGATTTTTTTTTTTTTTTTTAAATATCGTGTTAAGGGAGATGAAAATACAGATAGGAAATTTGATTCCTGTAATACAAATCAGTTGCAGGACATTAAATACCAAGGGAATTACCCTCCTTCGTTACTGCCTGAATTCAGGTTAAACTTGAATTTAATCATCACAGTTTGGATTCCTCCATCAGCTGATGCAAAGGTCAGCAGATAACTGTGGTGAATGGCAACAGATATAAATGGACCTGGCTCACCCTCAGCACAACTTTGTGGACAAGCAGCAGAGCACTTTGTTTAACTGTCTCCATTCCAGCTACAGAAAATCTTTCCTAGCTCATACCATAGTGCTTCTATTTATTTTGCTGTGTGTGTGTGTGTCCGTGTTTCTTTTTAAGCTCCTTATTCAATTACATTTAGATTTTTAATTATTTTGTTACAGGTTGTGTTTAAATGTTTTTAGTCATTTCATTTTGGATAAATTCAAAGAGTTTTTAGAAGTAGAATGGAAGGTCCCGCTCCCATGTAACCAGCTCCCAGATCCCAGGACTGGATCAGGTGACCCTAAACCATCCCTTAGTTATGCTGTGAGAGTCAGGCTGCTGGGGGGACTTCCCAGCATTGAGCACATCTTTTTCATGCCTCGTGTGTTTATCCCACTACGGCATGTGAATGATGTTTTTCTTCTCTACCTGTAGTTTGTGTTTTGTTCTCCTTGTTGTCTGTGATATCTCTGTGCTCTCTTTTTGGCTCTTCTTTTCCCTCCTCACCTTCCCATCTGCTTATTTAAATTCAAGTTCATTTACTTAATTCTTTAAAATGACTGCCCAGAGGCATTTCAAAAGGCCTGTCCAGAGGTGTGCCTTCCTTCTAGCAGGGTTTTGGCTTCAGATAGCCATTTTTTTAAAATTCTGTGGTCCTCTGAAAAAGTTTTCTCATTTGATCTTTGACCTCAAACTGTACTGAGTTTGGGGTAGGTAATCATTAAAGGAGACGCATAAGAAAACTGGACTAAATTGTCCAGTGGGTGTAGGGGGTATTGTTGTTGATTGTGGTCTCTATGCTTTTCTTTTTCTCTGCTTTCCCCTCACACAATCTCAGTAGATGATGGCCCCTCCTTGAGCTTGGTTTTGCCACAGTTAACTTCCTGTTAAAAGGAGTTCTTCCTCCCTGCCATCACCAGCTCATATGGGATTGTCTCTCTAATATCGTGGGGTCTTTTCCTTACAATATAATTGGACTTGAGATGATATGTGTGAATAAAATTGAAACGACTATTTACTGATGTATCAGCATCCCTTGGTTATGCGGTCATAGGCTCAGGCTGCTGGGGACTTCCCATGACCTGAGCACTTCTTCCCACTGCCATGCATTTATATGCTGCTGCTGCATATCATTATCTTTAATCTACTCTGTGCTAGTTTGTGTTTTTCCCGTTTGTTGTTATGGGCTCTGTGTCCTTTTCTTTTTTCCCCTCACTCTCTGACCTTTAATGGCAGATGGCTATTCCTTTCTGGGCCTGGTTCTGCTGGAGGTCTGTTAAAAGGGAGCTCTTTCTTCCCAAAGTTGCCAAGTCCTGCTCTTAGGGAACCATCTGACCATTTGATTTCTCTTTTTAAGATTAAGGTCTCAGTTGATTTCTCTAAAATACTGTAGGATTTTTAGCTTACCCAATATAACTAAAATGAAAAAAAAAAATTGAAACATGCACCTGCCTACCTTCAAGGCTTTATTTCCTTTGTTAGTCGTCGTCATGCCACAAGAGCCTTGCTCTTCTGAACGAACCTGCGGAGATGCAGGAGAGCACAATACATAAGCAGAGAAACATCATAGAAAAACAAAACAAAACATTAAAATAGACTGTGTTTAAAGACCCCCTCTCTTCTAACAGTCAATAAAAAAATTTGCAGACCAACACCTACCAAGAAGAGTGGAGACATGGCAAATCTATATCTACTGTGTTGTGGGAGCATGTTCCACTGTTGTATATCTGGGTGAGATTGTATGAGTGAAAGTGACAGAAACTTTTCTTAGAATTTTCCTGACTTCCTGTTTCCTTGTGGTTACACTGACATTGCCCACTACCTTTGTGTTGTTGAGCTCTTATTGGCTGGCTTTCTGCCAATAGGAATGAAATGAGTGTGAGTGAAGAGGAAGTGGTAAAAACTGTGGGAAGGACTCCAGGGGAAAACCAACTGTTAGAACGCACGCACGCACGCACACACACACACACACACACGCGCACACACAGTACCACAGATGAGCAGAAAAACAGATATAGACCTACACCTACTGGGGATAAAAATGAAATCATTGATGCCTTTGCACCAAAGTGGAAACAAGAAACAAAAAAGGACTGAGATACAAGTGTGTGAATCAGAAATCAACAGAGTGAGCGTGGAAACGCAAAGGATGAGATCAGTCCTTAGAGCGCACAGCTCCATGATGAGCATCTCCGCAAGGTCTCAATGAGAATCTTTGTTTGGTGACCTGTGTGTTTGTGTGTGTTCAATAAAGGGCGGCTATTGTAGCTGGTGCTGAGCGATCATCATGAGACCAGTCATGATGACGCAGCAGATTCCGGATGTCACTCCCTCCCCTCTCTCCTGCAACACAAATTTCAGCTCTCCTCTCTTACTTTTTCTTCTTCCCTTCACAGTTAAAGGGGAGGACAATACAGGATATGGTTGTCAATCACGAGTCGTTAGCCAATGAGCATGCAGCATCCCTCAGATTCAGAGTCAAATCAAGCCCTCGGTCATCATATCCATTTCAAAAACACAGAGACAGCAATGGCAATAATTCTCAGATTCTCAGATCAGCTTCACAAAGCAATGGATGATGTAAAAATTTACATCAGACTTAAAAACCCCCAAATTAAAAAATTAAAAAAAAACCCCACTCAATCCAGAAAGTTTTCTTTATTAACACTGACCATTATTGTCATGGGATACATCACAGATGAATGCGGCCTTTCATTTACCTCGGAAGTCGTAGTAGTAGAAGTTGGAATTTTATGTCTATGACGTAGGAGAGCAGCCGAACGAAGAAGACAACATAGAATAACAGAAACAAGAACTGGTACCCTGGATGACTCAGAAAGAATCACAGATAAAAGATGAGCCTTGTAACAAAGGTGACCTTTCATATTTTGACAGGCCACCTATCCTATCACATGGTGATATGAAAGTTGAAAGTTTACCCTAAAAATGCACTTTTTGACGTTTTCTCCAGTGAATTATCAGAAAATAGATCAAAGATCCAGGGTCTATGATATATGCACTGCTACTGATGCTCAAAGTTATAGAAAACATTTTTTTTCCATTTAGACTAGCAACATTTGGAGTGGTTACAAAATTGTTTTGGTTGCAGTTTTCAACAATGCTTAAATGTGTTTTTCAGTCCTGTCTCATGCTGTTATTTCATGTACTCTTAAAGTTATGAGGGCTCAAATATGCTGGAAAACAAAGCAGCTTTAGATCCACCCCATGTACTCTGAGGGCCTCTAACTCAAACGTAAAATTTTCACAGTATGGCTGTTTGCATTGTTTCATCATAATAAAGCTATTCTGAGGGGGTCAGGTGGAAACTTTTTTCTCACTGGACTAATTTCTACGAAGGCGTTATCACACCTTGCTTAGGTGTGATGACATTTAAATGATACCAGGCAACATGTCTCTTTTCATTTTTTCTATCAAAAGACACTGAATGTGTTAGTGAGCCTCCCTCACAATGCATCACTGCCTGCCTGTCTGGTTGTAAGGGGGCTTCAGTGTTTGTGCATGCACTGCCACAAATCCTACAGATATAAATAGCTGTAGATCAAAGAAAAACATACAAATAATTATGCATGCATACACACACAAAAAAAAAACATATCAAATGCACAGCAAGTTAAAAATTCTGTTTAAAACTCGAGGAAGTGGTGAAGACTGAAAAAAGCGCAATAACATGCGAGGCTTAATCCGATGGAGAAATGGCACAGCTTCATTTAAAGCATTTGACTTTAGCACTTAAGGCTCTTCTTAATGAGTTACGATCAGTCAGTTAAACACAATCTTTTATTAAAGAGCTTCTTCTCGATAGCTGCATGTGCCGCTGCACTCTTCTGTTTTTTTTTTTAAGGATGCAGCCTCCCATAGCTGAGGTGCACGCTCACACAAAAGATGAATCAAAGACATGAAGACTGAGGTTAGCTGCTGGGGGTTGGGTTGATGCAAACAGAGGGGGCATAAAGGGGGCTGTTTCCCTGACAGGCACTGGTTTATTTCCCCTGTGCCCAAACCCCCCTCCATCCTCCATCTACATAGAAACAAAAAGCATGCTGCCAAAGACACACACACACTCTCTCTACCCTGCTGCTATGCCAGTGGGGGACAATAAAACACACATGTAAAATGGTTGACTGCGAGTACACAAGCGTTTTAAACAATGCCGTACTTGCATACTGCAGAGGTTTGATACCACATTTAACGTCGTAATTAAAAGCACTTTAAAAGACACTTTAGATGTTTATATACACGACATAAAAGGTTGGCGTGGTGGTGCAGTGGTTAGCACCATCAAGTTACAGTAAGAAGGTTCCTTGTTTGAATCTTTAGGGCAGCTGGAGTGTTTCTGTGTGGCGTGCACTGGCATCCTCCCACAATTCAAAGCCGTTAGGTTGACTGGTGATTCTGTGTTGGCCGTGGATTTGTGGCTCATAGACATTTATAAATCAGTTTTCTACTTTATAAATGACAATTAATTTCCAAAAGGGTGCCAGGTCTATTCTCAATTCATTCTGCTCTATCACAACACCACCAAATGTAATCAGAGTTATAAACCATCATCAGCAATAATCAAACATTGAGGAATTACAAGCAGTGTCAAAAAGACACTGACACAGTGTAAACCTTCAGAACTTCATCAGCCTACTTAAAAAAAAAAAAAAAAAAAAAAAAAAAAAAAAAAAAACTGTAAAAAATTGTTTTATGGAGAAACTGGGAATAGAGAACAACAGTAGTACAAACACTTAAAACTAACTAACTTAGCTTAAAATATCTTAATTTAGGCGGTGCAAACGTTTCTTTAATTTAGTTATGTTCTTCTTATTTTTTCTATTTAAGGAACTGTCGTCCACACTCGTAAGGTTTTAGAGCTTACTTTGCTTTCACTTCAGCTAAGCAGCCTTTCCCTCATCTTCATCTGTATCTACTGCTGTCTTCCTCTGAAAGGCAGTGTTGATACTACTGTGTACTTCTACAGATTAATGTTTCCTGTTAATAGTTCATCTGAGTTTATATAAGGCAGCGACTCACGGTGATCTGACACCAGACACAGTGCAGGCCAGTGAGGCCCTGGTAATATTTGATGCTTCTGTGACAGCGGTCGCACTTGGTAGGAGAGTTACCCTCCATCCATACATGCTGCATAGCCTACAGGAAAAAAACAGAAGAACAGGACGTTTTTATTCAAGTATTTAACGCTTTTTAATTTTGTATTCAATGGTACACGCTCATATTATTTCAAATTCATTTCCTGTTTTATTTCACAAACATTACTGAACACCTTTTGAAAATATCGCAGAACTGGTTTCAACTTGAAATCTACTAAATGAAAAGCAGCTATGAAATGCTGGTACTCCCCAGCACTGCTTATCTAAAGAGAAAACATGCATGAATAGAGCAACAGTAATAACACTAACAGCTGAGGCACATTTTTCAAGATAAAAGCCCAAAGCATCTCTGCTGGCCTCAAGAGTTTTGCTAAAACCTTGTTGCACATACTACAAGCCTCTTTCGTTACCTCAGCAAAGCAGGTTCATGCACATGCTCTGATCCACAATAACAGAGGTTTTGCAGCTGCCACTAATGGTCACTTCTGCAATTCGATATCTATCTGTAGAGTTTTTTTTTCAGAGGGCACTTCAGTCTGGTTCACTTCGGTCAATTGCATTTCCCATTCACGTGCTTATTGCTGTTCTATTCGTCATCTCTGTTGTTGTAGAGGTGAGGACATGAGTCACACAAAATGATACAGTCACTTAAGTCCCATAAGGTGAGTATAATATGAAGTAAAATATATATTTTTTAATTAAAAACTCACTTCTCACGAGAACTGTGATTGGTTCAAAGAAAATCAGAATCAGAATACTTTAATAATCCCTAAGGAAAAGGCTGGATTAGTAGGCTGTGCTCAAAAGAAACAACTGGAGGAACAGTGTGCAGTGAATTGGGTTAACTGGCAACAGGTCGGTAACACGAATGGGTAGAAAAAGAACATCTTAGAGAGGCAGAGTTTCTCAGGAGCAATGGCGAGTACAGATCTGCAAAAAACTGTGTCACAGTTTTAGAGCTGTCAGGGCTGAAAAGTCTTGAAATGGAGAAAACAAAACACGCAGTGGAAATAAAAAACAGATTACCAAAACAGTTAATCGGTAATCTAGTATATTAAGTTAATCATTAGAGAGAGACTTTGCTAGAGGCTACCACGAAGCTTTAATTCGTCCAAAAGGAAGGAAATGTGCTCTACAAAGCATAATCAACATGTGACCTGAGTCAGTGTAATCATTCTCAACTGCTTCAGCACGTCAGGTCTAAAACATAGAGAACCTTACATGACCTCAGAGGCAATCCCATGATCCTCGCTGCACTTTTCAAAGAGACCACGAGCCAGCAGGAATCTGCTCAGCAGGCTGGTCGGTATTCCTGTCTCATTACCCAGCAGCAGCAGTGTGTGCAGAATGAACCCTTTCATGAGACGTGATTGTACTTACGTTGGTGTGTCTGCGTGACTTGGCGTAGGTGCTGATACAGGCAGCGATGTCTTTGGACACACAGCGTTCGTGCACTGTGTATTTGCATACTAAAAAAAACAAAACACAAAACAAGGGGCACTTTGTGTAAAATTACTTTACATCATAAACAAGCTGTAGAATTTTTAAACTTCTTAAACTAATCTGTCTTGTCCAATAACTCCGACTAAAAACATGACTGGCAGGGAATTTAATAAGAAGTTAACTACACCGAAGATCATTTCAGTCCATAAGTGCTTGCAATCAGCAGTGACAATAACACCGGCCCTTGAGAAGCGGTTCCTACATGGGAGAATTCAATAATGAAATTACACATAATGGCATTGTTAATGTGTTTTTAATGCTGGCTGTGAGGACTTTTAATCGAAAACAACACTGACTCAGACACACTCAGGCACGACAAACTGCCTAAAGTTCAGTCTGCTGTAGGGAGCAGAAGAAAGAGCAGACAGAGAGATAGTGGCAGTGATGTTGAGAGGAGGAAGTCAGAGCAGGAGAATAATGGGCACCAGGAGACGCCAAAGCAGACAGACCAACAAGCAGACACTGGGAGGTGCAGAGACTCACAGGAGCAGCAGAGGCCCTGTTTGCGCACTCCGAGCAGCATGGTATGGCAGTAGTTACAGTAGGCTGGTTTGTTGAAGTGCTTGAGACGCCAAACATGCTGCCCATCTTCCTGCACATTCTAGGACAACACAACAAGAGGGAGAATTAATATGGGACACGATTCATTCTGCTAACAGGACCATCTCAACTAAATTCGAGCAACGCTTAATTTCAGTGAAAGTAACGATCTGAAAGACGTAGAATAAGTTTTTTTCACCGGGCGTGTTTTCTCTGCTGAATAACTGATTTAGCATCTATACGCAATCCTGTAAGAAAAACCATGAAAGAAAAAGCCCACGTCTGAAAAATGAAGCCAGTGTGGAAGTATCAAAAAGTGCAATTGTTCTAAAGACCTCTTCAGGCTGGCTCCAAAAGAAAGTCAGTCCCCGTGTGATCCTGATATGAAAATGCCCGACTTGCATCTTTAAAAAAAAAAAAAAAACATGTTTATAGCCTGGTGCAAAAAAAAAAAAAAGTTGTTGTTCTTTATGGAAAATGTATCCTTTCAGAATAACCTTTATGGTGATTACAATGGGCTGATCTTTACAAAGGCAGTGATTAGCAGTCAGGCCTGTAGCATTATAGTCTCCATTTCCACCTGTACACGTCTCTACAAGAGAATCACTGTGGTGATCTCTTTGGACTGGTTTTCATCTTTGCTTTGTGTTTCCAGTTTTGTGTTGACACATTAAAAGTACAGAAAAGATTGCGTGTCCTCATTATTTTTGTTGATGTGTGGAACTGTAGCCTCGGGTTTAGAGTGTTAATAGGCAATTATGTGTTCCAGGTCAATTTATGGAGTAACTCAAAAGCAATAAAATGAATAAGAGCAGTGTAATGACAATATGTTTTCTTTATTATGATATATTAGACTGAATCATAAGCAATATGCAACTCAGGTGCACACAATAAAGAGAAAAGTTTCACAATCTAAAACCTTTATTTATCAGTTAGCGTCGCGGAGTAAGAACCCTATAGTTTAATGCAAAAACACCAGAATCGTATAGAAATGCTTTTAAAGATTGTAAGAACAACGTAAACGCGCACTTTTCCGAGCACATTGAGGCCCCGTTTCCACATCTACGTTTTCCCTTAAAAACGTATACTTTCCCCTTCATTTGCCCCTTTCGTTTACACACAAACGGAGATGTCGCCTCTGAAAATGATTCTTTCTAAAAACTCCGGCAAAAGTGGAGATTTTGGAAAACGCCGTTTTCGTGTGGCAGTGTGGACTGCAAAAACGGAGGTTTTTGGAAACGATGACGCATTTTAGTCATGTGATGCAGTCATGTGACCAATTCAACTAAGATGGCGGACGGCATTGTACAGCAGTTGTTGTGTTTGCTCTCAGTTTTGACGGCCCTATTAAAGATTAATATCAGTTTGTACATGCTCCAGATAGCTTTTCTTCAAAGAAGACGGAATGTAAAGTAAATAAGTAAATAAACGGCAGACGGAAATGACGCAGGTCGAATC
>VVHJ01030929.1:3255-13914 GCA_015107715.1 Tylochromis polylepis
TGATTACTGTGGGCATTCAGCTGTCAGATTGCAGCCTCATCTTATAAAAAAGTCCATACATTCTTAATGAAAGTTGTGAGAAGTTTTCCCGCTGAAGCCTGCATCTGTTGAAGGCATGCTGGGAGCTTTGAATAGGACTCACAGAGGCCTGCAATAATGAACCTGATGCAGCTCAAAGAAGTGGAAACATTTCAGGCAGCGAGGGAGACGGAGAGGGGAAAACAAACGCAAAGAAAAGCCTCAGATTTTTCACTGACACGGCTTTCACGTCGAATCGGCAGGAAGTGACCTTTAACCGCCTTTCAAACTGATATCTGTCATCCTCCTCCGATGGGTTTTTAATCAAGTCTGTCACCGACGCAGATTATATGCTTTCCTCGATCCCCACACAACAAATAATCTTCCAATTGTGGCATTTCTTCGCTGTTTTGTATTCTGTCTGCAGCAGCAGATGTGGAGCAACATTCATATCTCAGCACACATGGTGAAAACTGGGAAAGCTAACTGGCAGAAAACTAAACAGACACAATGGAAAAGGAGATTTACCACACGGACGGGACACTCAGCAAGAGGGAGATCGTGACACTGGACGGAGGGAGACGTAGACACTAAATACAGGATGAAGAATCGCGGGAAGCAACACTGAACATGACGTACACAGGACAAGAGGCTTTCAGAATAAAACAGGAAACACACGCTAAGACGCAGACGGGCTAAAATACAGGGAACGGGGGAGAAGACAGAGAGGGCGAGAGAGCGAGGGACAGAGAGGGCGAGAGAGCGAGGGACAGAGAGGGCGAGAGACAGAGAGGGTGAGAGAGGGAGGGACAGAGAGGGCGAGAGAGGGAGGGACAGAGAGGGCGAGAGAGCGAGGGACAGAGAGGGAGGGACAGAGAGGGAGGGACAGAGAGGGCGAGAGACAGAGAGGGTGAAAGATTTCTTTTAGTCACAGGAACATCATGAACAACAAGACTTTGTTGACTTTGGCAGTTTTTTCATGATGGTCTGGTATCGTATGGCACTTTCCTTCTCTGTGCACTCAAAGTGCTTTTTACATTACAAGCTGCATTTACCCCCTCCCCCCCACACACACACGCACGCTGATGGATGGATGCAGTTGGTGGTTGTTGTTGACTCGAGGAGCTTGAACCAGAAACTTGCCAATGAATTCAGTCCAACTTTCAGTTGTTCATCTTTCATATCGAGTTGCACAACAACAGTCATCTCACGACACTAAAACATTTGTAAGGGAACCCTAACACAATCCCCTTTGAGTAGCACTTGGCGACAGTGGGAAGGAAGAACTGCCTTTTGATAACAAAAGACCTCCAGCAGAACCCGGATCCTCCGTCATCTGCAGATGAAGGCTGAGCTGAGTTGTCAGCTTTTCAGCATTTTATTTTGTTTACACATCAATCCAGCAGAAGCACCAGTCGTCACGCTGGGTGTCACACTCACTGCTGAGGCTGTCGTTGATGTGGTTTTGGGACCGCAGGCTAAAAAAGATGGACGTAACTTCCAGGTCTGAAAAGTGAAGCTGATGTAGAAGCGCCTTAAACCTGTATTCAGGACAAATTTATCAGGAAAAAGAGGCAAAAAAAAGAAAACGTTTTCTTTAATTATGGAGCAATACTTCTTCATGTTTCAAGGTCAAGCTGGAAAGAAATTCACATATTTGAACTACTGGGATCAATAACTCATAAGAACACCAATAGCACCTCATTCCAGTGATGTCATTACAGCACAGAACAAACAACAAACATAGTTTCACTAAACGAGTTGTACCTCCAACGTGGACTACAAACACCGGCCTTTTTTGTCTACACTTCAGTCGCTTTAGTAAGCCGTGGTTTAAACATGGCCCTCTGCTCTGAGCTCTGCGATGTTTCCTGATGAGTTTTAGGTTATACTGAATAATAGTTTGAGCCCGTTTTTTTTAAAATTTTGGTCAGAAACGAGGATTATTTGGTGTTCCGGTCATTGGCCATAACTTGTGACTGACAGGGGGCTTCGTGGTCAGTCGCATCCCTCGATTGGCAGCGAGATGGTGAAAGCGAAAGCACTCGTGTTCAGCCTCCAGCCTCGTCTGCCTTTTATACCATCTATGTTTCAGAGTAAAAAATGCAGAAAGAGCACACGGAAAACCGCAGTGCACCGATTCAATCCAGAAATTATCCAAAAGGCCAAAACATCCTGTGATCATTTGGACTTTTTGCTTTCACATGGCGCAGTAGCAGCATCCCCACAAGTGTCACCTCAGGCAGGATGCTGTTTGCATTGAGATGTGAGCTGAGGTTAACACCCTCCTATTCAAGTTCATCATCGTCACATCTTTGTCCTGAAACAATCTCCATCTGAGCACGGCAGCAGCGAGTCACACTCGGTCTGTCACATTTTTCCTGCTAGCACCCGCAACAACAAAGAAGCTCCAGCTGTGTGACGCCGAGCGTTTGTGTGTCTTTCAGCCATGTTACGCACAGTAAAGATCGTGTGTCTGCGAGTGAGAATATTTTCCTCTGTGAAAGAGCGGGAGCTTATTCTTCTTCACAAAGGGTAACCAGCTGTGTTGACAGAAGCAGCTCATTCTCCTCCCCCCCCCCTCTCATCCTTCTTCCTCCGTTTATCCCACACAGACACACACCTACATCCACGCACACACAAACACACTCACCGAGGCTCGGCAATGAATCTTGTCAGTTTTAATAAACGGTTACATCTTTCAGGCCGCTGACGTCGCATCGAGCGCCAGATCAGAGCAAGGGTGAAGCGGGGACGTCCTCCCGCTGAACAACATCAAATCAAACTGAACTCTGACTCCTCTCCGAGCTCCACGGGAAGGTGTACGAGGAGGGACCGCCGGTGCACGGATGCTGTGATTTGTAATGCCCGAGAGACAGGATGACAGTGTGATGAACAGATTAGAAGAAATGAGAAGAAACAAACGACTCAGCAGTTTCATCATGTCTGAGATGTGTGCGCTGTTATCTGTGTGAGAACCAATTTCAGCCTGGCTTATGCGCGATGGAAGGGGTTAATGGGAATCCCTTCGGATCCTGACAGTGCAGGTTTTGGTTTACAGTCCAGCGTCGTACTTCCAACACTTCGTGCGTGTTTAGTATTGTTTCCCAGCCCAGACTCAAAATGTAAGAGGAAATAGTCACAAAAAGCAATCAGGGTTTTCAAACTGTCTCAATTTATTAGTGTCAGTGAGTTTGAATATGTAATATAATGTATTTGAAGCACAGACATTTGTCACATGTTCAGACGCACATGCGCTCTAGTCGTCCACCATATCAGAGTTGATACAACCACCATGTGCATTCCCCGAGTCTTGGTGAGCGGTCCTCGGACGTTGCTGCCAGGTAACCGTGATTACGTTGCTCACCAGCAGGATGCTGCACTTGCTCGTCACTTGCATGGAAGACGCGGACTTCTCTGGAAAAACTTGCCTCTGCCCTCTTAGTGGTAACAAAAGTGAAAACGGTGAAATGCAAGTTGGAAACACAGGATGTTTGCTTTCAAAGAAAAAGCTGTACCTCAGCGCTGCAGCCAGCATGTTTCAAACCTGATTTGAAAAGCTTTAAAAATAGTTTAAAAGTGCAGCCGCGGGTCAGACGGACCGGTGAGCCAGCAGCAAACGTGAAGCACAGTTACACATCCAGACTGGCCACCATCACGGAGGTTCGGCTGGCAACAGGCGCAGTCTGTGAAGCACATCACTAGCAGATGTTTTAGGCCGCAGATGTTTATAACTTGGACGACGTAAAGAATCACAACAATGACAAAAGTTTAAATGTAAAATTAAAGCAACCGCTGTCCTTTTCCATCTTCATATTCATTTAATTTTTTGTCAAAGCCGCACGAGCCTGCGCAGAAAGAAAAGGAGCCACGAATGGCTTCAGAGCTGAAGGTTTGAGGTGTCATGGTACTGGGTCTGTGACCCAGTGTTTTGCGTTTGTTTAAGTTTTCCTGGATTATGTATTATATGATTTATCCTGTTCCCCAGCCTTGTCTCGTGTGTCTCCTCTGTCCCTGTGCTCTGTGTTCCCTGGTTTAGCGTCATGTCCGTGTCTCTGTCTTGTGCTTCCTGTTTTACTTTGGAGTTTCATGTCTCTCGTCAGTGTGTTTAGTTTTGCTCCCCCTTGTGTTGTCGTGCTTAATTTCTCCCAGCTGTGCTCTCCTCCTGTGTCCTATTCCCTCGTTATCCCTCAGTGTATTTAAGCCCTGTGTTTCCTTTGCTTGTTGTCGCGTCGTGCCCTCATCATGCTGTGTGTTTTCCCGCCATGCTCTCTGTGGTCTTCATCCCTCGTTCCCAGGTGTTTCCAGTTATTTTGTTCCCAGTTTCTAGTTTAATTTGCAAGTTTATTTTTGTTATTTTTTGTCACTGCAGTAAAGCATCCTCCTTAAGTTTACTCCCCGTGTGTGTGAGTCCTGCGTTTGGGTCCCTCCTCCTGCCTGCCACACAGCGAACCATGACATGAGGTCAGATCCATAAATAAGTGCTGCTCAAAAAAAGTAATGGATTACACATTGCTCATTACTCTTTTAATGTAATCTATTAAATTACTTTCTCCCGGGAATGATTAAGTAATGTTCTTACTTTTTGCACCTCTCGTGTGATGACAGTGGGACACGTGGCGTGTCTTATCATTAGCAGTTAACAGCAAAAACTTCAGGCTACAGTCAAGGTCAAGTTTATTTACACAGCACATTACCAACAGTCCATGCTGCACAAAGTGCTTAACAATGTAACATGCCACTAGAATAAATAAAATGCACAACAATGATGCAGTAAAATATAGAAAAACAAATAAAATAAGTCAATAAAAACAACAACAACAACTAAGGCTGTTAAAACCAAAAAGTTTAGGTCAATGTGTGTTAAAATCCAGAACATAAAAATGTGTCTTTAGCAACAGTCCCTGTCTCAGTCCCACCCTGAGACAAATTACAACCCTAATGAGGACACACAGACGATCTTTGTGTGTTGGCAGAAAAGCCAACTGCAAAGCTGAACTCGGACGCAGAGACTGCACAGCAGACACGTACAGGTAGAAATGAAGGGTTCGGTAAAGTCTGACTGCTCGGCACGGCGTCGGTCACCTGCTGCAGGTCAGGCTCTGGCTGCTGGGCCGGAGTCTGCAAACAGTGACCCTCTAACGTCACTGCTCGCAGCGCTGGAGCCGTTTCAGTCCTGGATGCAGTTTGCACTTTCATTGTGCAGTAACAACAAAAGTAGTGTCCACATCTCCACTCATCAAAAGTTTAAGACGCCACCATTTTCCTGCAAATGAAGTGAGATCAGGTCCAAGGAGCAGAAGAAAAAGGAACGCTGTCTCCATCATGCAAAGGGGAAGTTCCTAATTCATTTGCAAAAAAACCCCCAACAACTCAGTTTGACAATGTAGTACTCTGTTTCAAAGAGGTTTTTGTGTTTGTTTAGTGTATTTTAAAAAAATATTTTAATTCTATGACATATTAAATGCAACAAAAAAGCAATGAAAGTGCAACGTTAAAGCATCACATAATTGCATTTAGCCTGCAGAGCGGTTACATGTGGTTAAAGATTTTGAGTAACACTCCCAGGCTGTGCCGTCTTCATTATAAGGCTCACATAAGCTCATGCAGTTTTTTTATGAGCTAAAAATGGCTCTTTTGATGTTGGCAAACACGGAGTTAACGGAACAACCTTTGTAACAAAAGTAACAACATGATTGTAACTGTAATCTGAGTACTCATTTTAGTAGCCTGCAGTAAGTATTGAAGATGCGGCGTCAGTCATCGGGCCCAGATTATCACCGTGTTCACACGTCACGTCACACGAACCTGCGCCCTTAATTTTAGAGTGGAGACTGTGAGGAGACAGAGGACAGAAATGAATGGAAGTCGGTGTAAAGTAATGTGAAGTGATGGGGACAGGATTGTGTGTGTGTGTGTGTGTGTGTGTGTGGGTTGACGTCAGCAGCTCTCAGCTCGCTGAGTTGCCATGGTGACCGGTTGGCTGTGTTTCGGATGCCCTGTGGCTCGGCGCTCTTCTTGGCTCCGTCCGAAAGCCCGCTCTCTGTTTACTACATTTACAGCCCGCCATTTTATCCGAGTGTCCCACTTCTGAGGCCGTAAATGTAGGTGGATATTTATACTGCCCTAAAAATAAATCCACGGCAGGACACAAAAAAAGCACACAGACACAGTTTCTGTTAACCGTCCTCTCCCACACCAGTAAAGCGAGCATCTCCTCTGCTAGGAGCAAAGCAGCTCGAGGAAATGAGATTCGTTCCAGAGGCCGAGGCAGAGCGACGGAGACATTTGGCTCTCCGAGTGTGCCTCTTTCTGTCTCTCTCTGGAGCTTTTAACCTTTCATTCTCATATATGTGACAGTTAAATAATTATCGGAACAGGCAGAGCGGTTTTATTCCGAACACTAGCAGGAAGCGGTTGCGAGGGTGGTCGGAGCTGAGCCGGCAGACCGCATCACAAAACCAACGCGACGACAGTGACTCCAAACGGCCGCGCTGAAGCTGGACACAGAAGAAAGGAGGGGAAGTCACGGCATCTGAAAACTAAGACAGGGCTGCAGATTTTCAGACCGTCTCTCAGGGAATCTTCGAGGCTGTGAAAACTGTCAGACTGTAGACTAACAAATGAAAGCAGTGTGAAAAAGGAAAGGCCACGCAGCTTATCAACAGCACCACGAACAAGCTGGAGTCAGCACAGCATCACTGATGAGTCTGTGAGCTGTAGCACTGACTCGCTGTGAAACTGACAGTATTTCCTCAAAAATATGAAACACGTGTGATGTGACACACATTCATCATTATTCACCGTGAATGGTGAGCGCACTTTAACAAAATCAGACCTTCCTCTGAGAGTCTGTGTACACACTGCTGTGTGAAGTTTTCATAAAAGGATGCGACTTTTTCCTTCTGTTCCCAGCATCAGCAGTTAGCAACATGAGCTAACATTAGCTTAGACGTATCCAATAGCCACTAGCATCACCAGATGGTCATTTTCCAACGTGAGCCTTTAGCTAACATTAATCTCTAGTTGTCACAATGGCATGAGAACATTATTTTTACAGTCTTTTGTTAACAACAAGCTTATAAAAAGAGCACAATCGAATATCAGCAGACGAAGCTTCAGCACCAAAAACTCTGAATTGTCCCTGTTGGTCTCATCTGAGTGACCGTTCTCCAGTCTGTGATTAAAACCGTGGTTATGGACCACCACACAATCAGTGTGTGAGTCTTATCAGTGGCCCTCACGAGGAGTATTTAATGGCGCGCTCAGATCAGGGTAACGCGTCAGCAGTTTAACATTATCATTAAGCAGTCAGGTCACACTGAAACCTTTGCAGCAAACTTTAATGTACGCTGTGCAAATGTGACTTTTGAGTCTTTTAAAATATTAGTGTGCAAATACGTTAATACGTATGTCCTGACTTATAGAGTTATAGAATAAACACACACACACTCTTACTTCAGCACCCACAACTTCAAGGTCCTTCCCAAGGCTCTGATCATGTCAGAGGTATGATCAGAGGGAATAACTGTCGATAATTAATTTGGCAAACTTTATTTTCCAAATTGTAAACAAATACGGTTTAAAACAGCGTTTCTGTCGCTGCCACGGTGTAATTCGGTTTAACGCAGTAACCTGAAGGGTCCATCAAAGTGAAAAATCACAACAGGACCCCCGTACTCCTTTGGGCTCCGCCCCCGTACTCCTTTGGGCTCCGCCTCCAAACCGTCAAAAGTCAGTTGACTTGCTCGAGCAGGATTTCTCTCTGAGCGCAGAGAGCTAGCCGCGAGAGCGTGAAACTGCAGCAGCGCGTGCAAAGCGGACACTCTCGCTCGTGTTTTATGAACTCAGGTTGTTGGATTTACACGCAAGGAATTTCATTTCACCCGTGAAAGAAAATTATTTGCTCTGAATTATTCTCACGCAGGACTTATGATATAAAGATAATTCCGTACCCATATAATTCCAAAAGCTTCAGTGCTCGTGATCATATGACAGTAGAAATGACACAGCGCAGGTGGGGATGACCCAGATCACCAGGTGCTGCCGTCTCAGAGTGAAAACTACTGTTAACTAAATAAAAGAGAAACCAGATTGCTTTCCTACTGTGTGCCGACCACCTGATCGCTGACATTAGAGTTCCCTACAAAGGTGAAATCTGTGGCTTCTTCTTTCAACTTGATAAATTGAAGCTGTTGTCTGTGCCATCCTGCAGTCTTACTATGAAGGACGTCACTGAAGATATTCAGTTCAGTTTAATTGAAGGCGCTTTATATTGTAAGATAAAAACCCTACAATAATGCAGAGAAGACCCCAGCAATCAAACAACCCCGTCTCAGCAAGCACTTGGCGACAGCAGGAAGGAAAAACTCCCGGTGTTCTCTCAAGAATCGGGGGAGGGGCAGTCATCTGCTGTGACCGGTCAGGGTGTGTACAGTTAATTATGTGTACAGTTTGTTGGGTTTAAAACTGATGACGGCTCTGCCCTGATTGGCTGACAGAGAGGAACGGAGTGAAAAGCTCAACCCTGACCTGACCAAGACTCACTTTTACCGATCATTCACTAGTTCGAACCTGCAGCCCACGATGCTGTGAAACACATTAAAGAGACAAATCATTTTTTAAAATCTCTAACTCTGAAAACCTGCTGCTGATCTCAGTAAATGAACAGGGTCGCCTCCTTCTGGAGATTTGCAGACGTGGAGACAAAAGGGCGACGTGCTGCTGCTGATGACGCTCCGCAGGAAAGCAGGAAAAGTCCCCAAAGCAAACTGTTTTCTGTTTCTTCTTTTTTTGAATTGAGAGCATTTTGTGCTGGTAAAATTTGACATCATTTCATATTTAATGTTGACGTTAAACGGTACAGCTGGCCAAGTACTGGACAATAAACTGCATGAAGTCTCACTGGATCAGCTGAGTCTGAAGGGGAAAAACACGAGACTGAAAATATTCCACTTATTAAATAAATTTTTCAGAAAAGCCTATAATATTCCTGCAAATACTGTTACACTATTTATAAGTTCTGAACTTGCACTGACTGCATAAACATTACACTGACAGTGGTTATAACAGGTTTCAGAGGATATATGACTGAATTATTTCCATGGGGACAGAGAGAGAAAAAAACACCCTACCCTGCTTTTTTCCACGTATCTTCCACTCTGCACAGACGTATGACTGACATTTACTTTCTGCAGAAACAGCCAACATGGGGGCGGTCAGCTAGATACACCTTGGCTACACAGCATGTATCTGACATTCATCACGTCAGCTTTGTCACCGAGCTGCACTTCGGTTCATGTAACAGCCACGAGTGTCACTCATATAAGCTCTCATAAAACGTATTAAAACAGGATTTCGTTCTCTGCATCGCTTTCGAACGTTCACAATTAATTTAGATCTGTAGTTTTTATTCCAATAACAAGTCCAAAAGAACTAAGTTGATGCTGTGAAGCTCTTTAACTTTAACCATTTTAGACAGATATCGTGGCAAAAAGTGACATTTAGGGGAAAAAAAAGTCTTGTACACACAACATAATGATCTCGTCGATGAGAAGAGGAAGCCAGTGAAAATGAAAAAGTTAAGAGTATAGCGGCTTATAATTGATCAGTTGCTCCTAATAAAACAGAAGATGAACTCAAAGGTCTCAAAGTTATTTTTTTTGTATAATTTTAAACAAAAATTATGATCTTAAAATTGCAAAAGTGCCCAAATTCAAATACATTTAAAAACATGATTACAATTTTGAACTAATCAGACAACATGTAGGAAAAGTTAACACTCAGTTAAACTCACTTCTTTGAATTCTCGTCTCATTCTTTTCCCCCACAAGCTCCCACTCAGCTTGTCTTTCCAGTGTGTTAGGCTCTTTCCCCTGACTGTTTTTTAAGTGCCGCTCTGAATAAATAAATGCTAAATCACCCCTTTCTCGATGTGGTAATTCAAAGCACTGAGGGCCCGAGTGAATTTTAAGGAAAAATGAGGAGGCACAGACTTTCTCACGGATCCAGCTCCAGGCACAAAAACATGATAAACAGCTCCAAAAAGTGAGACGTGAAATGTGAAATTTCTAACAATCGGGAAACAATGGCACAAAAAATATGTTTCCTCAAATTATGCAAAATAAAGCAAAAGATAAAATTCCCCGAGAGCAACAAGAGGAAACAGATTCACCGCGTGCACTCGTACATTAAATATGTAAAGGTCAACAAGACGCCCGTGTTCGCCATATGATGTACAGATTAATGGGTGTTTATACAGACAGGAGCATCACATGGATATGCACATAAAACAAGGTTACTATATACAGCAATACACACCCACAGCATGAAGACATCAGCAAGACACTCATGAACTCTGACATCAATGAACTCCATAAAAATATACTTTTGTGATGACCGCAGGCCTTTCAGGAGAGAGGGGGAGTGTTAATGTGTGTGTGTGTGTGTGTGTGTGTGTATACATGAATATATATATATATATATATATATACACATATGTATATATATGTGTGTGTGTGTGTGTGTGTGTGTGTGTGTGTGTGTGTGTATATATATATATATTATATATATATATATATATATATATATATACACGTGTGTGTATATGAATTGAACTCAATGTACACTGCTCAAAAAATA
>VVHJ01030935.1:4574-15037 GCA_015107715.1 Tylochromis polylepis
ACCAACCAAACACTAGGGAATAATACATATTCCCTAATTCCCTAATCAATTCATGTATGGTTGCTGGAGGTTGCTGGCTGAAACCAAAGAGGGATCTGCACCAAAAACCTCCATGTGATTGATTTGGTCAGTTGCTGCAGTCACCTGTGGTTTGTATGGAAGGTGCCAACTTACCTGCAGACACTTGTTAGCTAACCACCGAGCAGGAATGAAACTTATCAAAGTGAGACGCAAACTGGAAACCTTAGCTCTGAAACCAATGTTTCAAAAAGCGAGATTACACATCAGAGTTCACTCATCAAACCTCCCTCGATCCAAGATTCTCTCAATGAAATTATTTTAATGTGTAAATGTGTAATTATTCCTTTATACTTGTACAAATCTATGTTTAACTGACTGTTTGTGAGGACATGTGTGATCCAAACTTACAAATTTAGATTTGGTTTTGCCAGGTTGCAACATTTTAATTGAAAAAGGACTTGGCCATGAGCTCCGGGCAGTGATGGAAAATGTGTGATAAGTGACTGCCACAAGTTTACTCTGTAGGATGGGTAGTCTGAGGCTTAAAGATAGTGAGCAACTCACACATCCAGAGGGAGCCTGGAAAACAGCCGGTGCTTCTCTGTGTCGAAAGGAGCAAACTGAAATGGTTCAGGCATCTAATCAGGGTGCCTCCAGGGCACCTTCCCTTGTAGGTTTTCCAGGCACACCCAGGTAGGTGGAGACCCCAGGCTAGACCCAGAGCTTGTTCAGGGGATTATTAAGTGGACATGTTGCTGGACTCCTCTGCTTAGTCTTCTGCACCATGACTTGACTTTGGATAAGTGGAACAAAACCAACAAATGGATGGTGGTGAAGGAGGTGAAAATAAGGGGAATCTGCTGCAAAGGTTTGAATTCACTTATTTAGATGACTGGACAGGCAGTTGAAGGACCTTGTCTCTCACTTACTACTTCAGACATTGACTGATAACTCTTATAGGGACCAAGGGATTGATAAATAAGGCCTCCGGAGCAGAGGAAGACTGTGGACGACACAAGAGTCAACAGACCGTTGAGTGAGTCACGACAAAAGAGGCTAACTTTCTCTAGTTCGCCTTTGTGCATCTACGAGGATGAAAGCTTCATAATATTTTGAACTCCTTGTGGTCTTTGCTAAAGATAGCTGCAGAAACTCTATTGCTCAATTTTGCCATTGACTCATTCACAGTTGCTATGGAGCAATAAAGACTGAGAAAAGAGGCAGTTAAGAAATGAAGAGGTCTTTTATAAAAGAAATCTGTTTAAACCAGATTAAATGTTACTTTTTTCCTGTAATGAAAATAAGTGGGCGATAGCTTGCAAACACCAAAATCACCATAGCCCTGCCTTTACAGCTGTGCTGGTGAAACCGCTGTGTTAAAGAGACAGAAACAGTCATTTTTTTCCTTTTTTGTGGCCTTGTTTAAGGTTCCGTAAGTGATTGATATTTAACACTCTATGCACTGTTGCCATCAAGAAAAGGCCCACTGACATTTAATCTCACTTATATTTTATAAGCAAGAGCGGAAGTATGTGCTTGAGAAAACTTTAATAAATCACAATGCATCTCCGTGTTAACTGCTACCTCCACTGGTGCTTTGCAGATTACATAAACGGTTACTCACTGCACATTACTCACTTGAAAATCTTAGTAGCAAAAGTAAAGTAATACACTCATTACTTTACTCTTTTAGTCAGCAGATTTTTTTTGCTGAGTGCAGATAGAAATGAGTGCAGTTTCAGCTTTAATTCAGGGGGTTTAATGACAGCACTTGACCTAACTTTAGTTGTACAATTTTCATTTTCAGTGTGCAACATTTTCACAGTCCAGTATTTGAATGAACTGTTATATTTACTAAATAATAATAATTATTATTATAATTTTGAACCTGAGCTGCAATAGTTGCTGTTAGAAATGATTACCTGGAATCCCAGGAGGAGATGTTGTCAGAGCAAGTCTGTAATTGCCGCAGGTGGAGTCACTCAGCATAGAAATCATTGACATGTTTGTAAATGCTCACCGACTACTCTCTAACAACTGATTTATACTTGTGCAGTGAATCTTTCAAAGCCTATGATGTGAGCTGTACAGGTGGCCGTCATCGTTAGGGATAGGAATTGGTAAGAATTTAGCGATTCCAATTCCATTATCAGTATCACTTATCGATTCGATTCCTTATCAATTCCCTTATCAATTCTCATTGGGTTCTCATTGGCTCCGCTTTGAGCGCTACCACCATCGCTACTCAAAAAAGTAATTATTACATATATTGCACAAAACACTTTTCTTAAACGTTAAGAAAACATTCTTAAACTACTCATTACATTTCTTGGTGTTTCTCCGTGAAATGACCTGAAACACAGTCTTATAATAACCACTTAACAATATAAACCTCCCTGCAGGAGCTTGCAAAGAGCTAAAGTCGTGTTAGCAGTAAAATGCAGCTGTTTCTGTCCTGGAATCAGTTTGCACTTTATCATTGCGCTCTCGTTCTTTTCTGCAATAAAATTATAAGTAACGTCTATAGTCACACTGTAAACTGCGCCACTATTTTTCTCCTCCGATATACGAATTGAAATTAGCTGATTGTAGCGCAATTGCAACTAGACCCGAGTGGAACAGAGCCGTCATCACTGCCAGTATTTATTCTTTTGTGTGGTGTTTTATGTGCCAATTACTTTGTGGTTGTGTACAGTTGTTAGATTTTATTTATTTTTTTGTTTTTTGGAGGAAAGCATATTTTCCAGATTTTTCCATTTCTTTGTACATTCCTTCACGTCCATTCCCATAGTTTCAGCAATCTCCCTCCAGGAATGTGCTGACATCTGTGAGTCATTATATTGACATGATGATTATAGTTCACTTACTGATCTGTTCAAAAGTTATGGTGAAAACGTAACAGGAAGTGCATAGAAGTCAAAACAATAGGTGCAGACTGCATCTATGCAACGTGTAGTTACCGTTCCAGGGAGGTCCACGTCAGGTTATGGGATAGGCTGTGGTGTAGGGGTTTCAGCAGGGTTTGCAGTTACGATGTACCTATGGCATAAATTTAACATAGAAATATGAATTCATTGACAAAGTCTTATGCAAAATGGCACCTTTTCAAATGACTTGGTTTCAGGAGTATGACACAATTTTTATTTTGAAGGAAGAAATATTCTCTTTTTCTTGCTTGTGTCACAGTTTTCTAAGCTTCACTACTAGTGAGTGGTTCTTCAGTGAGTGTTTGCAGACAAGTTTACATCTTCTGTGCAAACTACAGCTGCCCACAGTATACTGCAGAGAACTAAAGCAATCACAAGGCGCAACAACCAGCAACCTGAAGCAGCCACTCGGCAACCTGTCAGGGAATACACATTTTACCCTAACAACAGATG
Organism: Tylochromis polylepis; assembly: GCA_015107715.1. Classification (NCBI taxonomy): domain Eukaryota; kingdom Metazoa; phylum Chordata; class Actinopteri; order Cichliformes; family Cichlidae; genus Tylochromis; species Tylochromis polylepis. Next base: position 7,976 of record VVHJ01030935.1, read on the forward strand.
CTTTTCAAGTCACTGGCTGGTCTCTAGGCGGCAGTAATTAAGGACAGCAAAGATTTTCACTTTTAAGGAGTACACTCAGTGAATGCAATTTTTTGGAGGTGCATGCAGTAGTATTTAATTCAGCAAAGTGAGGTTTTTCTTCCTTTAAAAAACTGTGACTTTCAGCACAGGATTAGGGACTGTAAAGGGACTACTTTAACTTTGAATCCCTTAACCCACTAATTAAAGGAAAGTTAAAGTACTGTAATGTATTACAAATCAATGCATAATTGCTGAACACTGATCTCCATTCTCTAGAGCGAACAAGCCATTCATTCATTCGTCAGTTCCATCATCCATTCATTCCTTGCTAAGACAATAGACTGTTGTTGTGTTTATGGTCTTTGTTTGTGGCCTTTCTCCCAGGCTCACTGCGCTGTAGAATCTGGAAGCCCATTCACTCTAATAAAGTTTAACAGGCCTGCTTCAGTCCCACAGGACCCTGAACACATGGGACGACAGCAAAGCAACGCTGACTTTCATTATCTTAAACTCCTGTGACCTAATTACATCCAATCTAATCAGCACTCACTCCTCCACCGTGCGGTTTCCATTACAGAAAAGTGGTAAGATGATTGGCGGCGATGATTTAAACGTTTAAGAGTTTAAGGTCTGACTCCAAAGAATTACTTAATTACGCAGTGATTGCTTAATTTGTACCACACAGATACTGTCACACATGGAATGGATTTGTCTTTAAAGGCTGTAAAAGAATACTTTCTTCACTCGGAGCCCAACGTTTCGAATAGTTGGAAAAGTAGGTTAAATTATAATGTGTAAGCTTACACATGCGCATCATTGTGGCAACACATTCATCACTGACCCCAAGCTGACCCGATGACAGAAGCTATCCAGAATCACAAACAATAGTTACACGTTGCAGTTGCTATGATGTTAACGCATCTAATCAGGGGCAAATAGAGAGGAGCTAGTAATGTGTACATACTCATGTCATCATTGATCTTCATGTATGAGCCCCAGAACACGCCTGGATGACTATAACTATGTAAACACTGATCACTCAAATACTCCTTTGGCTCTTTGTCTGCAGGTTGTCTTCACTCCCCTGTCCATGTTACACATTTCCCTTCTATGAAGACATAAATTGTCCCACTCTGCCTCTTCTTCACATCTTTGTGTCTGCTTATCCATATGAGACACAGAGCTTCCTCCAGAGTTGGGTGGGGTAAGAAAGGCGTTACTTGAAGACAAATGATTAGGCTGGAAAGAAGAATTTCCCTACATGTCTGTAGCTTTCAGTATTAATGGGTCTTAGACATGCAACTGCCTGAGAGGAGGGTTGGTGGGGAGGTTTAAGTCAGATAAAGAGATTTTCTTGAAAGGAGGAAAGTGTATATATGGGGAAGACAGTGCCTTATCCATCTGTACCCACTGTTTGTGGAGGATCTGCAGGTGTTGAGAGGCCTGATGTAGGTAAACGTAATCCCTGATGTTTGGAGTCTGCTCTGAGAGTTCTAATTAGGGTTTAGTCACACGAGCAGATTTTCAGTTTAAATGCAGGTGCTGAAATCTGTTAATTTGCTTGCTTAGACAGACCAGCAGACGAGCATTTGTGATGAAATATACCACACATCTTTGTTAATCTTGTTGGTAACAGTTGAAATCAATTACTTTTTTAAATATATTTCTCTAGCAGTAGTTTCATAAGAACTTGCTATGGTTATATTTTCTGGACCACACATGTAGTCTGTGGAGTCTGGTTCTCCTCCAAAATGAGAGATCAAAGGCAACAGTCTCAAATCCACACATTTTAACTTCATTTGCTAACTTTATTATCCTGCTTGTTGAAAGCACTGACGAGGACAACAAGTGAGAATAAGGAAGAGAAACACAAGAATTGTTTCAGTTTTAGCTTTTTGTTTGTTCGTCTTTGTCTCCTTTTGTTTGATGTATTCTTGTCTGTTATAGTTACTTCATGCTTTTTTTGTTTTTCTGTCATGAAACTGGTGTTTCTCTTGGCTTTGCTACCTGTGTTTTCCCACCTGGTGGATTACCTGACCCACCCTAACTGCTTTCATATGAGTTGTTTTCCAGTGAGCTTCTTGTTTTTGTATATACACTTATGGCCCCTTTAATAGGTATGTCCTGCTAATACAGCTTTGACTCCATTTTGCCTTCATAACTGCCGTCCTTTGTGGCATAGATTCAACAAGGTGCTGGAAACATTCCTCAGAGATTTCGGTCCTTGTTGACATCACAGCATCAAAGAGTTACTGTAGGTTTGTTGGCTTTGCATCTATGATGTGATCCTCACTTTCCTCCCAAAGTTGCTCTCCTGGATTGAGATCTGGTAACTGTGGAGATCATTTGATTAAAGTGAACTCATTGTCATGTTAAAAAAAAACCAGTTTGAGATCATTTGAGCTTTGTGACGTGGTGCATTATCCTGCTAGAAGCAGCCATCAGAAGATGGGTAAACTGGGATTAATAAAAGGATGGACACAGAAAGCAATAATATTCAGGCAGACTGTGGCATTTAAACGATGCTCAGTTGGTACTAAGGGGCCCAAAGTGTGCCAAGAAAATATCCCACACATCATTACACCACCAATACCAGCCTGAACTGTTGATATGACGCAAGAAGGATCCGTGCTTTCATGTTGTTTACCCCAAATTCTGACCCTGAACATCCAAATATCCCAGCAGAAACTGAGAGTCATCAGACCAGAAAACATCATTCCAATCCTCTATTGTCCAACTTTTGTGAACCCACGTGCATTGTTGCCTCAATTTCCTATTCTTAGCAAGCAGGAATGGCTTCGGTCTTGTGTGTTCAGAGATGCTCTTCTGCAAACCTTAGTTCTAAGACATTATTTGAGTTACTGTTGCCATCCTATCTGCTTGAAGCAGCCTGAAAATTGTCATCTGACCTTTGATATCAGCTGATCTTTTCTTTTTTCTTTTATTTCAGGCCATTCTCTATAAACCTTAGAGATGTTTGTGAGGGAAAATCCCAGCAGATCAACAGTATATAGCAAATACAGTATACAGCATAAAATTAATACTCAGAGCAGCCCGTCTGTCACTTAAATCGCCTTCCACATTCTGATGCTTGGTTTGAACCTCATAAGGTCATCTTGTCCTACATGTCTACATGCCTAAAATGCAGTGAGTTACTGCCATTTGATTAGCTGCTTATATATTTGCTTTAACGAACAGTTAAATGGGTGTACCTAATAAAGTAGCTGGTAAGTGTATATAGTCCTGTATTTGTCCTTTGTCAGTGCATCTGAGCTCCTTGGTTAGGGCAGTCTGAATAAGCCAGTGCAGAGTCAGCAGTTGGTTCACCTGTGCCAGAGTCAAATCTCTTGGCTGACTGCTACGCTGCTTCAGGGACAGTCTGTTCTGTCGTCTAACACCCAACTGAAGTCTGACCGTTCTGGTTTCCATCTCTCTGCCTTTCTTGTATCCTCTTGGGTGTTTTAAGATACCTAAATATCTAGTTTGTTCACGTCTGCTGATAGGATGCTGCCAGGCTTTTGTCCAGCCTCCTGAGGCCCTTCAGCTTTGTCAGTTTTGCCCATTGTCCTTCTTTGCCGTCCTCCTGCCTGGCCCTCACAGAGTTTCTGCCTTTACTGCCCTGCCTTAATACCATCAAGCCAAACAGCCCCACCTATGTACTCTGGCACTACTCTGTTCTCTATTCTAAGGAGTCCACCCCAGATGCTAGTCTCTGATGAGTCCAATTGTATTGAGCTTTGTGACAGGATTAAAGCTCATGTGTGTACTGGCATGTAAATCAGAGGGAGTGGGAGTAAGACTTGTGGACATATATCTACCAGCACTTGATTAAGAACACTTGGACACAGAGTAAAGCGAGTGTTTATCTTCAAATCATAATCATAATCTCTAATCAGGACCTCATGACAGTGTCGAGAGCAAAAGTGATGTTTTTTCTCAAACTTAATGGAAAAGGAAATTTGTGAAAACAAGAACAAATCCAGTACAGGAGAGCTTTACAGATGTTTAAAAGAATGACATTTTATTCTGACACACACACATCCCAGAGAACAAAAGATATTCAAACCTACACACACGGTCACACACACAGAGCCTGAGTGACAGGGAAAGTGGGTGAGTGGGGGTTAAAGAAACAAGGAGAAATGAAAAGTGTCTTTGAAAGTAAACAAAGGCAGAGTGATCAGGACCAGATTGGTGTAGATCAAACAGTAGTGCTGAAGTAGGAGGAGAGAGGCCTCTGATGGAGACATCAAACAGGACTAATGTAAACCACATATCGGCCTGACATCATGCACATAGTAATACCCACGCATGCACACACACACACACACTGGATGTTGTACTTACACACAGAAACAGGTCAGTGCCTCTACACACTTAGCCAAATTTAATTCATGCACAAGCACATACACAAACCCCCGCAAGCGAGGCCTCGTACTCACACACACAAACATCAAGAGCCAAGTACTCAGAAAATACTTTTAAATATCATGTGTTATTTTTTTTATTTCCAGGAAATTAGAATTATGGCACAAGAAACAAAATTTATCAGTGAGGGATGGAGCCAAAATACAAAGTAAAACCAAATGAACTTTCAGTAAATATTTGATCAGGAGTTTGTATTCATCAGGGATAAGTTACACATGGATTAGGTGATACATGCTGCTGGAGAGGAATGTAATATGTCTGGACATAACCAGAGGCATAATCAGTGCATGATTTTTCTCTGTGCGCAGGCTACAGGCGCTGACCCACGACGCTTGATGGATGACAGAAAGACAATAAAGGAGACCGTACAGTAGTCATCATCTCCAACAATAGTTGAGCCCGTGTGTCTGTATTATAACTACCTACGTCATTGTGGTGTAGGGTCTCCACAATGAATCAGCGGTACAGTAATCACTGCTCTCCGAAATAAAGGAGAGCGTGAGATGGAGACAAAGAGGTTACAAACAGGTCAGTGATAGAACGAGCCTGTCCCAGAAACAAAAATAATATTTAAGCAGAGATCCAGTGAGCCAGTGCACCTTATGTTTTCCACACGTTTTTCTATGACTTCTAATGTGCTGAACCGTGTCACAAAAATCACACTCCGGTATCGTTGTATCTTTTCAAATTTACATAGAAAAATTAGAAAACCTTCAGCATGCAATTAGGGAATACTGTAATTTGTTAAAAGTGTTTCCAAACTTTTACAAATAGTCTGCAACAGAGTCTGCAACAAAACATAAGAGACAAAAGTGATTATATAACTGACTTAAAAAAAAAATATATATATATATATATATATATGATAGATAGATAGATATTGTAACTTGATGATGAATTCATAATGGGATGCTTTTTTATTTCCTATAAAATTTGCTCTTGGGGAAGCGCAGTGTTTTGCACTGTTGCCTCATAGTAAGATACCCAGAGGTTATTGGGTTTGATGGTTTGAATCAACCATCTGGCTGGGGCCTGTCTCTGGGGAGTTTGCATGTTCTCCCCATGGGTTCCCTCTGAGTACTCCAGCTAGCTCTCACAGTCCACAGACATGCAGTTAGTGGGGTTAGGTTAATTGGTGATTCTAAACTGCCCATAGGTGTGAACGGTTGCCTGTCTCTCTGTGTTAGCCCTGTGATAGACTGGTGACCTGTCCAGGGTGTACCCTGCTCCCGCCCCATGGCAACTGGGATATGATCCAGTTTTTATTTTTAATTTAACACTGTACTGGTAGTACAGTGTTAAATGTGGGTGTTTGTGATGCTCAGAAAAATGCACTGCCTATTGTACAGATGCTTCTGGAGCAGTGGTGTTCACTCTTCCCACACAGCAAGAATCAGTTTTTTATGGTCCAGCCCCCCTCCATAGCCTCTGCTGATCTATAGTCTTTACAGCTGACTAAAGTGAGGGTACTACCACTAATAGCTTTCAGTTTTCTGTGGCTCCGGCAACTTCTTTCTCACACACCACAACAAGACCACTACTGATTGGCTGAGGAAGAATAAAGTAGTCATGGTAAACCAATTACATGACACTAAAAAAAGTTGATTCTGTTCATCTGGACGTAACGTTTTCATTGGGAGAAACGTTTCACATGACCACTTTAAGATGACATAGCAACCCTGAGTCTCCATTTTTGTGTTAAAAGTGAGGGCTTCAAACTATATATCAGTTTTTAAATTGTGTTGATAGGCCACGTAAAACCAGAGTTATGATAAAAAAATATATGTCACGGCTGAGCGCCGAGTGGGGACGGACTCCCAGGCAGACAGTACACGGGAAACGGGGATGGAGTGAAAGAGTGTTTTATTTACAAACAGAAAGAGTAAAATGTAAAGAATAACCAAAAGGGAGTGCACTAAAACCCGTGCACTAAACTTACGTAGTTTTTGAGGAAGCAATACTAAATCTAAAATTATGACTCTCTGGAATACAAAGAACACCATAAACACAAAAACCCTGCATGTTGCAAATTAACCATGCAACAATCTCTAACGCAGGAGTACTTAACTTTAACTGTTAATCCTCCCTGGGCATAGTAAATGCCGTGAACACAAAGAAGGTAACCTAGCCGTGCGTAACGAGAAAAACAGACTATAATTCAACAAGCGAAAACAACCAGTTGTGTCGGGTACTGAGTGGAATCCGAGAGGGAGCCGTGGGGCTGTCACGGACGGGGAGCGTTACTGTAAAAGGCAGGGAAAAACACTAATTAGCAAAGTGACTTAGTGGCTAGTTACGCACTCACAGGATAATGTCACAGTCTTACTTCAATAAGGGCTGGGCTGAGCCCAGGGGGGAAAGTCCGCAGGGTAGTGGAGGTGCTGGGCAGAGAGGCAGGCAGGTGAGCGTGAAGATGACCGGAGTAATCCAGCGAATGAAAACCAAAAATCCTCAATGAGCAGATCCTGTTCCGGAAACTACTAGGAGCGAAAAGAGGAAAGCACAAACGTTATGGCCATGAAAACACAGACAAAGTCATAACTGCAAAATCCAAACTAACGGTGAGTTTGCAGATGATCCGGCGAAGTGTGACTGCGGACGCTGGCCTTAAAA
>VVHJ01030962.1:0-16476 GCA_015107715.1 Tylochromis polylepis
ACCTGTGCACTACTCATGATGTCAGATCAGCATCTTGATGTGGCACACCTGTGAGGTGGGATGGATTATCTCAGCAAAGCAGAAGTGCTCACTATCACACATTTAGACTGATTTGTGAACAATGTTTGAGAGAAATGGTAATATTGTGTATCTGGAATGAATTTTAGATCTTTAAGTCCATCTCATGGAAAATTGGAGCAGAAACAAAGGTGTTGCGTTTATATTTTTGTTGAGTGTACATTGTATAAGTAATGGCATTGTAACATATTATCTGTGTCATTGCAATTACCCTTCCCTTGTTGATAATTAATGCTTAGTTTCTCTGCAGCACAAACGCCAAGGACACCGAGCTTGCAGCCAGAGTGGACAGGTGAGGCTGGAATGATCGGATCACGGGGCCTTATCTGCTCATCAGTGAAATTGTCACAGAGATCGATAAAATCCTGCAGGAGCGATATCCTTTGAGAGTCAATTAGCTGTCCCCTCTCTCTCCTCTGTCCTTTCATTTTTTTTCACAGATGTCTGAAAGGCAAAATTCATGTATGCATGTGTGTTGCTCTTCAAACATATGAAATTTAATGATATTTAATTTTATTTATATATATATAATATATAAATAAAATTTAATGATAATGCAAACTTGAAAAAAGTCAAGACATATTAAACACATGCAGAAGATATTTTTCATAGTATAAATTTGATTACAATCAGTATACACGCCTGAACCTGTGTATTTCTCTTCTCTGAATAATAAGATATTGTTTAATAGTTATTACTCTTACAAATTAGGCGTTAGCACTGGGTGATATATAATATATAGAGAGTAAATTATGAACTATATGAATAAGAGTGCCGGGCAGCTATGGCAGTTATCCCAGCAGCCACATATTGAGAGTAAGGGTACACCCTGGACATATCGCCAGTCAGTTGGAGGGCTAACACAAACAACCATTTGCACTCACATCACACCTATAGGCAATTTCACTTCACCAGTTACAAACTGCATGTCTTTGGACTGTGGGAGGAAGCCAGAGTACCTGGAAAGAACCCACACAGACATGGGGAGAACCCACGACCATCTTGTTGTGAGGCAACCGTGCTAACATTTTACATGAAATGAGGTTTTTAAATGTCCACAGTTGATGGCTCAACACATACCTAAAGAACCAAACGCATACTTCTAGAAGAGGGAGCAACACAGTGAGACGTATAAGAGCGGATGAGGGTGGACACAGGTGGACTGTACGTGAAGGCAGCGGTAAGGATTATTTGTTGGAAGTTGAAGAAGGAAGAATGTTGCACAGAGTTCAGGGAGGAGCTGAGACAGGCTCTCAGTGATAGGGAAAAGTTTATCAGACGCTGGAGTGCTGAGGGGAACTGCCGCGAAGGTGAAAGCTGGCGGTGGAATGAGGAAGTTAAAGAAAGTATTCCAAAAAAAAGGAGGTTAGGAAAAAAGTGAGATAGTCAGAGAGATGAAGAAAGTAGGCACAAGTACTGGGAGGCTAAGCTTGGAAGGAGCAACAAGACTGTCTTTAACGGCTTTGTATTTCTGTAATAGTTAAATAACACAAGAAAGTACAATATTAAAAATATTAGTTAAGAATTCTTGAGTGTACATGTAGTAAGTGATGTGGCACTGCTTAAATATTTCACTGGAGATATCAATTGTAAAATGCGTTGTAAGTACGAGGATACCAAAATGTGATGGGTTGTAAAACTAGCTTGCCCAGTGTGCTTTATAATAAAGTATTGCTTCATTATAAGCTGATTAACATGGTTTTGTATCAGTGCACATATGGCGTTCTTGTTGGTTCTAGCTCCAATTCTACCACAGGTTTGCTTGCAATGGCAGAACAATATAGATACACGTGTGCACATGTGTCAGTTGACTTTCAGGTAATGGAATTACTTTATACCTAAAAAATAATAATAATAATAATAATAAAAAAAATCCTGAAAACTTGTTCTGCTTATATCCAGTTTTACCGAAACTTCACCATGAGGAGGAAGTATTATAATACTACTACTACTACAGCTACTACTACTATTACTAATAATAACATTTTTTCAGGAGCAAGTTTCCAAACTAGTTCATTAAAATTGCTTAGTGGCAGATCACAAACAGTGACAGAACTGTTGAGTGCTACATGATTTTTAGTTAGCAAGATGGCAAAACATGACATTTTTTAACAAAATAAATAAACAAACATATCATTTTATGACTGTTTGTAATTTCTGTGCTCCAGTTTCTGGAGGAATTTGGATTTCAGACCTTCTGATGTATTTGAATCTTTAGTGTGAGCTGCATTTCCCAGGTGACTGCGTGAAAAGCACAGGTATGTTCTCGCGTTTCTTTTTCATTTTTCACTGAAATGCCTTCACTGGCTCTGGTAGAAGGTATTTCACTGAGAAAGAGAAACAGAATCTAAGTGCATACCTGTGACAGCATGAAAAGCACAAGTATGGCCTCAGATCCCTACTGCAGTCAGGCTGTACAACAAAGTGAAGTAGTACTTGCACTTGAAATAGTACTTGCACTTTTACCTTGTACTTCGTGTCTTCCTGACACTTAATATTTTATCTTTTATTATAATTATGGTATTTTATATTGTGCCTACTCTTGAAGATTGTGCACCTTTTTCTACCCCCTTTGTACTACCTGTAACTTGAGCTGTTGCAACACTGAGTTTCTCATTCGTGAGATTAATAAAGTCTATCTTATCTTATCTTAGATCTGGAAGAAGTGGTATAGTGGTTAGCACTAGTTTCTTTGCTATGGAGTTTGCATGTTCTGTTTAAAGGCATGCAGTTTAGGTTAACTGGTAATCCCAAGATGTCTGTACTTGTGAATGTGAGGGTCTGTCTCTCTGTGGACTGTACTGTGTGGATTAGACTGGCAACCCATCCAGGGTGTACCCCGTATTTCTCCCTCCCTATGACAGCTGGGATAATCACCCTATAACCCTGACATGCAGTTTAAAAAAAAAACCTTTAAAATGTTGGAATATAAATATAATACATTTCAGTTTCTTTTCTTATGACGTACAAACTTCTGGTTGTCCTTTCTGAATTTGTTCTCTCACAAGCAAGCATTTCTTTTCGTTCTTCCCTCCCTCCATTGCTTTCCATCACTCCAGACATGATAGTCATTTTTAAATAAGTTCCTCGGGAACATTTACTGCCCACAGCTTTCTAATTTCCTTCCCTTGTCATTCCTTGTTGTGGGTTTTATATTGCTTTAATTGTCTCCCTCATTGATGATGCTAAAGCACTGTTTCTCTAAACGTTAATCCCTTAATAATCATTTCCCTTGGCATCCTATGAGCTTTGGTAGTCTGCAGCAATCAGTGATGTCTTCATAGTTTGGGAGATATTGTCTTTGCAGCGTGGCCCATTTCCCTGAGTCTCATGAGATGCCGTATAATGCTCAAGTTGTCACATCAGCTCTGAGAGCAGGGGAAGGACTGTGGATATATTACAGGACCGCATTATATTCATGATGAATTTGGAGCCCAGAAATGTGTCCTAGAGGATATAAACTCCGAAGTGCAAAGAAGAAGTCCGATTTTTTTCACTCTTTCAAACATGAAAAGAACTAAAGACCTATTTATGTCTTCTGTTGTTATAATATTTAATTGGCAAGTGAAGTAAAATGTCTACAACTTGATACGAACTTTAGTTTTCACAGAGAGAGGCGATGTGAAATCCCTCTGTCAAGGCGAGGGCGGAGTGAAATTTCATGAATATACTTATCAGGGATTGTAACATCTAGTCCTTTTATTTGGATCATGAACATTCACAGTGCCCATTTCCTCCTTGTGAATGGTTAGGGCTACCACCATAACCGATCCTTTGACACCAGTATATCAATACCAGGTGTGGTCATAAAGAGTCCTAGCAGTAGTGTGTTTGTGGTGTGTGAGTTGTTTGGAGGTACTTACGTGTGTCACTACAGTTAAGATAACCCTTTAACCTCAACTTCATTTCTGGAAAAAGTTGACGGTATTGTGGATACTTTGCTGTGTGGGTAACAAACTTTGCCTATTCAAATTTGTATGTTGGCATGCACGGGTGGGTAGGACAGCCGCTGTTGAGGCCGTTTGTTGTCTGACCCTGTGGAAAGATTTCAAGGTACGTGAATCTTGGAAAAAAACAGAAGAGAGAACTGGTTGTGTCCACTCAGTTGTGCCATCTTTGGGCTTTAATATCGCTGGGTTGTATCCGAAGACACAGCTGTTATCACCAGTGAAAGGTGAGCATGTTTGACACAGAGGTTGATATTTGCTCTCTGTGCTAAATGATTGACTCATCAGTATCACAATTAATACCTCCTTCCTTGAATTCTTTGAGGATAATGTTAGAAAGGGGGGGATTGTGACTTTCACATGGTTGTCCGTAGGTAGCATAACAACAGTATGCTGTGCGTCCTGAGGGGGACACATTGAGCATAACGTAAGATTTGTATGCTAAACTTTATTTTCAGCCATGTATTTTAAAATTTACTGCCGGCTTCTACATCCATTACTTTAAAAAAAATATGACCTTTTAAAATTGGATGACTTTTTTTTTTTATCCACCCTGTAACTCTACAAATCAATCAAGCTAACTTTATTGGTCGTTACAATTATTAATCGAGCTATAGTACAGGACATCCTAATTCCAGTTTTCACTCATTGAACCAACATGCTGCCCACTTCCAACGACAAAGAAATGGAGTTACATTTGAAATTAACAGTGACTGTGGTATATACCGGCTGACACCAATGTCAGCAGAGCACCTTGCTAAGAGAAAGCTGCAGTAAATAACATCAAATATCTTCCCTCCCTTGTCTCTATAAAACAGCACAGAGTGGCTGGGCTGGAAAAACAAGAGCAGGGTCTGTGCACCTTACTGATGAGACACCGCTGGACTTCTGCTCAACATTTTTCGAGCAAAAAACACTCCTAGTGCTGTTTGGAGCCGCTGTTATGTGCAGAAACTTTAAAAAGGAGGCTCTGGCTGAAGTGTTTTGTGCATTTATGCCATGTTCTCCAGTTTGTGACGGTCTGCCAACTTGTTATCATCTAGTCTTTGGTCAGGGAAGAACATTGGAAGCATAGTCTGAGATTAGCAAAATAAAACTCCTAATAAATCTCACAGTGAAATGTCAAACTCCACACCACATCTCCCTTACAGTGTGGGAAAGTAAACAACACTATCTCAGCAGAATCATGTATAATGAAACCACGGGTAGGAACTAAACTGTAGGTTTTTATATATCATATTTTATTACTGTTCTGATAAAAGAGAGATCACCTGTTGTGTTCCCCGATATCACACTGTTTTGTGTCGGCCACAAAAAGCTTGAGGTGCTATGTGCTGAGGAAAGTTGTTTTCTTTTATTCATCAAAGGTGTTTTTGTTCTTTTTATAAAACGGCAGGAAGTCTGAAGAAGAGGCGCAGAAGGGGAAACGCCAGAGAGCAAAATCCTGAAATATGAACAGCAGGAGACTTTTGAAATAAGTAAAAAAATAAGCCTACATTTAGTCACACTTGACAGCAATCATATGCAGACTTCCGTGTCACTTTGAGAAGCCACGCCACTTAAATTTATACTTGCTTGTTGAGGTCTGCAGTTTTTGAAAAGCCCCACCTCCCCAAAGGCTGTCAGCATGTACACCCTCTCAACGACAAAAAACTGAACTAGTAAAAATCATGCAAGAACTTTATTAGAAAAAAATATATCTCCCCCTCATAAATCACCACTTTATTGTGGTACAGGAGTCTGTGTGGCCTAATGATCACAGGGACTGTCTTGTTGGGGGCAATTTGTCTCTGCTAGGGTCTCTCAAGGCAAACTGGTCCTGAGTGAGAGGCCAGAATAAGCCTTCAAAAGACTACTTTGATGAAAAATAAAACCATGGGCCTGGATCTGGGTTACTGGGGCCCTAGCCTGGAGCCGGTCCCTGGAGGCAGGAAGGGGCTCACTGGGGAGCTCCTGCTAAGTGGGGTCTAGCTCACTGGGCCCAGGCAGGTTCAGTTCAATGGAGGCACATGGGTCAGCCCTCCAGGTGGACCCACCACCTGCTGTGAAATGTGTATCTTGGCAGACTGGTCTCCAGTTGCTAAAACTGGTTTTTGGGAAATGGAATGTCACTTCTGTCGTGGGGAAAGAGCCTGAGCTAGTGTGTGAGGCCGAGAGTTGGACTTGCCTTGAGTTCTGGAGACTCCTGGAGAGGGGCTGGACTCTTCCAGTCTGGATGGTTAGATGGATGGCATACACAGACTTGCCTGTGTGTATGTATAGAAACACCAGCAAAAATAGACATAAATGATCCAGACAGATGCTTGTAGAGAGAGTCATTTTGGACAGCGCAGAGCCGGTCGTTCTCCCCAGTGTTAGCACTTGGCTAAACCCACACCCTGGCTTCTCTTCACATTTAGTATATAGACATGAGTGGTAATTATCTTTTGGAAATACATTTTTTAAGATGCTGCAAGTGTTCCATTATACTGGCCCCTTCCAATTTAATTACATTAAATACAACCAAGAACAACAGTGAAATACAACCACAATTCTAAAAAAAATGGGACGCATTTTAATCTGTAAAATATATAAACAATTACACAACATCCCAGTTTTCCTTGGAATTGGGATTGTACACATTTAACCAAGAGTAAGGAATTTGATTTCTTACTGTAGTGTTGGCAGTTGAAACAAGTACTTTAAATAAATTACATGTTATGTAGACAAGAAATGAAATAGGTTTAATCAACATGTGCCAAAAACAAAAACTGTAATATGTCTTATTGCTTTTTTAAGTTTGAAGAAAAAAATGTTTTCCAGAGTCTGGATAGTGGTCACAGATAACAGTGTATAAAATATGGATGTGGGGTCAGAAAACTGAAGCCTGTGCTAAAAAGCCTTCTATGTCTGCAGTCCCCATAATAGCCAGCAGGGGGCCAATCGTCTAAGAAGTCAGGTCTACGGCAGAATGACACTATCGCTCACTTGATCTATGAGTTTAGTAAACACTTTTTCGATGAGTGGATTTGTTGCATATGAAAGTTTTAAGTTTTACTTAACACAGCACAATAAATGTTTTTAAAAAAAATTATGGTCATATTTAGAGTAAAATAATCAAGAAATCAGGGTTTGCTTGCGTGGGTATTTTGTGATTGATCATATGCTAGGTTACAAATGTCCATAATTTCCATTTGTCAGTCAGTTACAGTGTAGGTCATGTTTTCATATTCACAGGACAGAGGAGAGTGTTTGTGGCATTCGTTTGTTACACGCATGTAATTCAAGGTGAGAAAAGTGTCTTCCTCTCATTGTCGTTCACAATGAGAGGGACACAAAGACTGGATGATAAACGAGCCATTGTTGGGACTGTCATGCTGTAGTCATTGTGAGCGTATGTGTTGTGGCAGGGATATAGAGAGAAGGATGGATCTCTGGGGGTTTTTTACATTGATTCGTCTCTCACCAGAACTGCAGTGCTGTGTAGAAATGACAACAGCATTCATCATCTCACTGGTCATTTGTATAGACAAGGCAGGTCTGCAGTACAAGGCAGCTTTGCAAGAGCAAATTATGTCTGTATGTAGTTGGAACAGTGTATGCTTGTTACCAGCACTTGACTTAACATGTTTAGAGGATGGTTGAAATATGGCCAAACCATAAGAGTTTTTGTTTTTGTTTTTTTTACAGCAAGGAGTTCCTAAGGATAGCTTGATTTTTTTTACAGTATGGAACAAAACTACTGTGATTTACAGCAAGCATCTTTTATCAGGATTGAGCAATAAAAATAACAGCATTTAAAGCAGCAGATAGTAAACACTTTAAAATGACTCATACAGTATCTCAGAAGGTTACACATGGCACGATTGTGCAGTAATTAGCACTGTTGCCTCACAGCAAAACGGTTCTGGGTTTGACCCTGTTGGTCAGCTGTGACCTCTCTGAGTGGAAATTGTATGTTTTTCCTGTGTCTGGGTGATTTTAGGGTCCCCCCCACAGTCCAGACCTGAATTTTAGGTTAATCAGTGATTCTAAATTGTCCTTAGTGTGGATGTGATTCTGAATGGTTCTCTGACTCTCTCTGTCCAGATTGTAATGAATAGAAAAGTGGGACACACTCCAGGACCCTTTCCACCATAGCTGGAAAAGCAGTTAAGAAAACGATAGAGGTGAATAAGCTATTCAGTCTGTAAATAATACACTCAAGGGATTTGATAATTGCATTGAGGTGACTGCTGTTGTGATTTGCTGCTATATAAATAAAATTGAATTGAACTGAATTAATAATTCACCACTTTATTTTTGGCCCACTTTGGGAAAAGCTTTTCTCTGTTACAAAACTAGCTGTACAAATGCCTAAAATAAAGGGTTGCCTTTATGATAATTCCCAACATGTGGGATTTCATTATGCCTTCATCCCATCATCCCAACCGCATACTCAGGTCACCTCTCCTCTGATGCAAAAAACCACTTCCCTTTGGTATTTACCTCCTTAATCAAGGCAATATGACATGATAAAATAAAAAAAAAATAAAAAAAAATCTGCTCAGGAAACAGAAAGCCAATGCTGTTCCCCAACCTTGTTGCCTAACACCGCTAACCACTGGGCTAAAAGATGACCATTGTCAGCTTCTTTGTGCCAGAAACCACAAAGCAACCCTGGAGGTCCAGTACCTATACCTCTGCTTGGACTCTCTTCTAACAATTGTCCCATTTAAAAAGGACATTTCTGTCCCTTTTCATCACAAAAAGGAATTCACACACATCTGAATGGCTCCCTATACATCCTCCTCTGTAGCCAGCCCAGGAGGACAGTACTACAATGGGAACAGTGATGGCAAGTCTCATGGGAGTAAGTCAAACAGGTCACCCAGAGTGAGGCAGTCCAGTGTGGAATCAATGAGTTTTATGTCGATGGAAACAATGCTTGACTCAAGATTTTAAACCCGGGGCTTTGTCAGATGCCACAAATCTGCTGGTGCAGGAAAAAAAGCTGACACCACACTGGATATGCAATAATCAGAATGTTAAACCCCTCAGCATCCCCCTTTGTTCCTTCATTATTGACAGTCTCTCAAGCTGCTGGTTGTGCATCTTTTACAGTTTGTACAGGAATTAGCTCATCCTTTCAAAGATACTACCTCTGAGCCTTATCAACTCACTTTATTTCCCATCACCAACTAAATTCAGTATTTAAATCCGAGTCCCAGAGCACAATCAACTTAAACATTATTCATTTGTTTCATCCTCATGACTTAACTGATCTGAATGTGATCCCGTATTCTCAGCGGGTTGATAACATAATAAGAATATGTTCATATACAATCTGCAGCATCAGTAATTTCAGTGTCACGGCTTTTTGGCTCAAACCTTTTGTGCCATTAACCAATAATGAGAAGAAAAAGCCTTGCATAGCAGATTTTACTTCTGCTTATTGCACACCTGGAACAACCATCTGTAGAGTTCAGGTGGTTAATGATTCAAAATGTGCTTCAGAATTGAAAATCAAGATCTGTAAACATGTGACCTCTGGTGACTAAGAAGCTGAGACCATTTGGGATGATAGTTATATGATCTGATCTATATTACATAATATCCTTCTCGCCATATGGAATAGAAATATAAAACAAGCCTTCACTACTGAAGGGAATGGGGACTGCTAGTTAATTCCCAAGTCTTATAGGACTTGTTGTTTTGAATTCCTCAAAAATTCTTCTTTGTCACATCTATTTATTCTCCTCCCTCCACTAAGTACGTAATGTGATCTAATTTGGTTTCTTTATTTGTTAGATAGCAGGATCACTCAAAAGGTTATTGAGAGATTTGCATGGGGAAAGTCTTTAGAGTTACTGATTTTCTGAGCTGATCTATATTCAGATCTGAAGCCAGGAATGTTTGTGAACAAACCAAACAAAGAACCCTTCCAAATATATAAGAAAATACATTAGGAGAGGTCATAATGCTCCAAAGAAAACATTAAACTAAACCAGTCCTTTTGATTACAGGGCCTTGATTTATGCATAGTATGGAGTGAATTTTCTTCTCTGGCAGAAGAATGCAGTAATGCTATTGTTTTATAAGATGTATTTGATTTATATGTACTGCAAGTCGTGAAATTTTGTGACATGAGAAAATGCGAATGAAATACCTTTCTTCTTTAAACAGTCTAACCATGAGGCCATAACAAATGAGAACAGGAGGTTGCCCAGTCAGTGACTGAACTATTTACACTGCTAGTGACGGGGAGAAAAACAGGACTACAACCTTTTCTAATTTCTCTGATTTGTACATTCTTGTCTTCTCTGTCCTTCCTGCCTGTGTCCTGGAAATCAGTCTCAGTACAGCATGTTCTCATCTAAGTTAACTTTTGTTTTTATTAAATTTTCTCCAAAGTTTTAGCAATCACAGAACTAAAAAGAAAAACATTTTAACTGACACAGATAAACATTTTTTTCTTTTTTTTTTTGGTTGCATTTTTTCTCCAGTGAAGTCAGTTTTGCCTTTTTCCAAACTATAGGGTTAGTGCAGGCTTAGAGTTAGGATTATCACCTATGATTGCATGAAACTCAGAAGGTTACTGTTTTCCTGTAAAATATTATCGTCTCTAAATAATATAGCAGTAAAACACCAGTTAAACATCATATTTAACTGACAACACTTTAACATGAGACTCTAGGTTTTGATAAAAGTCTGTTGTCCAAGAAGTAGAATTGTGGATTTGGAAAATGAGAGGAGGTGCTTATATACATAAGGTTTGCTGAAGTCAGATGGGAAAATTCAGACAGGCCAGACAATTACAAAGGCAGGAAGCTAAAATAAGGAGTCACACAAGGTCCCCAAAAAATCAGCAAACAATGAAAAAACTGTCAAAACCCTTTAAAAAGCTGAAGATAACTTTCATGAGTAAATCATTGTTTGAAACATACATATCGCTAAAAGTAGTTACCCATTCAAATCTAGATTTGCTGGTTGCCATGGAAACAGTACGTCTGACTGTATTGTGCCAAGTGTAAAGTTTGGTGGTGGTGGGGGTGGGGTTATGATGTGGGGTTGTTTTTCAGTAGTTGGGCTCGGCTCCTCGGTTCCAGAGAAAGGAACTCTCAGTGCTTCAGCCTACCAAGACATTTTGGACAATTTCATCCTCCCAACTTTGTGGAAACAGTTTGGGGATGGCCCCTTACTGTTCCAACATGACTGCGAACCAGTGCACAGAGAAAGGGCCATAAAGACATGGCTGTGCAAGTTTGGTGTGGAAGAACCTGACTGGCCTGCACGGAGTCCTGAATTCAACCCGACAGAAAACCTTTGGGTTGATTTAGAGCGGAGACTAGTCCAACATTATCCAACGACCAACATCAATGTCTGACCTGACAAATATGGTTCTGAAAGAAAAGAAATTCCTGTAAACACTCCTTAACCCTGTAGTAGCCTTCCCAGAAGAGTTAAAGCTGTTATAGCTGCAAAGGTTGGGCCGACATCATGTTAAACCCTACAGATTAAGAATGGGATGTCAGTTAAATTCATAAGCGTGTGAAGGCAGACGAGCAAATACTTCTGCTGATATAGTGAGTGTGAGAATGGCCCTGCATTCTCCGCATTCACATCAATAAATGCATGCAGGGAAATCAAGTCTTATTAATACTTCACAACTGGACTGAAAACAGACATTTGCACTACAGCGCTATGGTGAGATAGTGTCTGATTACTGTGCCTCCCTCATTTCCTATTTTGGAACTGTCAAAAATATATGGAGTGTGACACAAACGCTATTACGGTCTCTGATGTCTATGGAAAAGTACCTGCACTCACATACGAGTGCAAATACGTGTTCTGGTTACCAGATTGTGCACAAATATATAAAGGAATGATAGAAACTGCATGCTTGATAAAAATTCATATAAGAAGAAGCACCAGAGTTGAGTTTAGCACCAGATTAAATATATGTATGAAAATTTCACATTTAGATATTCATAAACTGTTACAGAACATTATATTCAGCAACCACTGTTAGCTGAGGCAAGACGTTCTTTAACTTTAACCAATGTGACGCAATGTAAACCTAAAAATGGACTTGAAATGCAGGGGCTATTTCATGTCTTATGTTTTCATCTCATTTTTAAGCAAAACAAATCCAACTTGTGCTCAGTTGTTGTTTACAAAATACTAAAATGAGGAGAAGATATAATTACTTTTGGGATGTGTGGAGAGTTTTTTTTTTTTTGCCTGTTTGAAGGGTATTCCTTCTCCTCCTCTTGCACGTAGAAGCAATACACAGAGGAGAGAGCATCCTCGACTTATAAGCTGCACAAACAGCTTTTGATGCAACAGTTAATGTATGACAGTAGGAAGCAGTCAGGGAAACTAGTATCTGATTAATAATTCCTTCTCATGCAGAGAGATTTCGAGACCGAGTCGGGGAGGGAGTGCAAACATATAAACAGTTGGCATATTAATGCACTTGTTGGGGATGAGTAAACTGGAACCACAGGAAAGAAATAATACACTATTGACTGCTGCATTGCAGAGTCGAACTGCAAACCGAGATTAAAACTCAAAGACTTATTTCATTTGGTGTAATAACCAGAGATGGGCAGTAACACGTTAAAAGTAACACAAGTAAAGTAAGGGATTACTATTGCAAAAAAGTAATTAGATTACTGTTACATTCCCGTAAGCACGCTGTGTTACTAAACCGTGATGTTGTTTGTGAGAGCGTCTCATGACAGTGACGTACGAGCGTGCGACGTCCGTGGCGGCAACAGACGTGTGCAGATCAACGGTGGATAATATGGAGCGCGGGAGAGAGTACGACCATGCAGCGTTTAAAGCTCGGAAGTACTGACATTACTTTGAGTTTGATTCCGTAAAAAGTGACAAAAACATTAGCATCCGCTGTACATTCTGCGTGGGAAGAAAACTTCTTTCTATAGCGAAAAATTAAACTTGCCAAGCGCGCGTCCACGGGAATGTGAAATTCAAAGAGAAACCCCCGGATCCCCCCACTGTAAACACAGAAAATGATTTTATTTTATAAAATGGGCTGAAAGCGCTATTGCTTTATAACGTATTCAGGTTGTGTATCATGTTTTTAAAAAGTAACTAAGTAACTAATTACTTTTGAAAATTAGTAATCAGTAAAGTAATGGGATTACTTTCTTGGCGATGTAATCAGCAATTAGTAAATAATTACTCTTTTCAAGTAACTTGACCAACACTGGTAATAACTGTCTCCACAAAAAGTGCGCGCATAACCGGGGAATGTTTTTTTTTTTACATAATATTTTACTGAAAACATTTAGCGCTGCTCTACAAGTTTGTGGTTATTCAAAAAGAGATTACAAGTATATGGTGGAAAACATAAATGTACTGACTGTATATGGATGACAAAAACGCATGTAAAAAGAAAAATGTATGATACAGAGATTTCATGAAACAGAAAATGGTTTACTGAAATTAAATATTAAAAACACACAAGTGAATTCATATGAGATCTAAAAAAATATTATAAAAGAATATTTATCAATAATTCAAATGGTTTGTAAAGAATGTGGGGCAAAGTGAACAGTGTTATGAAAAGTGTGGCTAGGGAAAAAACTCAAAATCTTAAAATTTGCACATCTGGTAGATTTTCCAAAAAGCATAAATTTGATTTTGGTCAGAGCAAAAAGTCTTTTTTGCAGTTTCCTTGGCAAAAGAAGTATGAATATGAAGATATGATTTTCATGAGAAGATGAAGATGTTTGAATTTGATTTAATGACTCTGCTTATTTGGTAGTTATTCCATGTTCTTACAGAGTCTAATATGTCTTTTTCCATGCGTATGCCTTTTTTTTCTTCTTATTTTCATAATTTGTTTGCATGATTTAGACTTTAAAATTGGAGGTATTTATTAAAATTATGGAGTTGTAAAAAATATACATGATATTATTTTGCATTTTAAACAGTGTATAACATCGGTATAATTACAAATAGGTTTATTGTTGTTCCCGAGGTTTATAACAATAAGGAAGCTGGATAAATAATAACTGATGACTTGTGGAGAAGGGGTGGAATTAAATAAGTGTGCAGTTCTCCCCCACTCATTTTTAGGCTCTAAAACTTCAAATGTTGAGTGATATTTTAGTGTAAGCTTTATATTTGTATAACTCCTTTATGTTCCATTTTTTCCCTAAATGCCTCTCTGTACTATTGACACATTTAAAATAAATTTAACAAAACAACACTGAAAATAAGGAGAGTTATAAATGAGAAAGCACACAAGTATGGATGGAAAAACTACCCGTCAAATAATTTACACTGTTTTCTATGCCAGTTGTTTTTTATGGCAAGCAAACCTAAATGAAATAGTTCAAGTGAAGTGAGTCATTCCCTCCATGCACAATAATTAATCTAGGAACCATACACATTGTACCCTAAAGTGAAAAAAACATCCTCAGCTTTCCAGCAGTAATTGCCCTTTGTTTGTGCACACAGAACATAAAATTAATCGTAGAGCTTCAATATATGGCCAGTTAGGAGTGTTGTTCAAAATGTTCTACTGTAAATGCCACATTCAGAATATGAACAAAACCACAAAAACCTGGATACTTGTATGTTTGTAGTTGTAGCTCTACTCACCGTAGAGCTATTCTTACATGCAAATATGTATCATCTCATGATTGCATTTGCACATGTAAGCATTTATTTCAAAATCTTACAGGGATTAGCTGAAACAGCCGACTGCAAACCACAAAACTGCTCCACCTACAACATTACAGCTTCTTCCAGGTATGTGATGCAACCAAGATGCGAATGGCAGTCAGGACACAGCCACAGGGAGACGAAAACACATTAATCATGTGAAAATTTGCAAGCATATGTGGCAACTGCGCAAATAATCATAACCAGGATGTTAGTTTGTGTCATGAGATTTTTCACTATGTTCAATGTAAACATCAAATGTTAAATATGATTGAACTGGAAAAAGCTGAATTTGATTTATGGCATTTCCTTTATTTCCATAGAGCACAAGATTTGTAAAATTCTGGAAATAACCACCAAATTCAATTGTAGGAGATGTATCAGGATTAAGAACATTATGATGCCACTGCATCAATGAAATGACTTCCAAAAGGTCTTTAGGGGAAGCTTTTAAAGAAGAAAGAAAACAGTTAAATAAAAGTAATGGATAAATAGTAGAAGGCCAAAAAAAAGAATACTTAAATCGGTCGGTAATGGAATAAAAGTTGAAATAGCTAGGTTAAAAAAAAAAATGGTCCAAAAACAGAAACAATTGAAGTTGTCTGCCAGAGCATAATAGTTAAATGTAGTGAATAAACAGTTAGGTAATCTAAACATATTTTAAATAGACCATAAAACAGAACTAACCAATACACTAAGCTGCATGCTGTCTAGAAATACTTGCTAATGAGGTTAAATATGTCCCTTTCAGTCAATTCACTTGGCATACCAGGTAACACATACAGGTAACTAATGAATAACAGAAACACATAGAAAAATCCAAAACTGTGACAGAAAAGGTGTTTTCACAGCAGTCTTGCTGTATATAATCAAGTAAAGTACAATTTATTTTCACCTTTAAATGACTTCAGAACAATACATTTAAAGAGAGAAGGAATGTTGATGAAGGCCTGCTTGAATCTATATAACCCGTCAGTGGGAGTATGTCAGCTAAAAAGACAGATGTAATTACAAAGCTCCCAAACGGAAACATACATCATGTAATCCTCCTCTTTTTATTTATAGTTAAGTAAATGTGGAGAAAAAAATCGCTTTCTAAATATGGAAATGTGCTAATTAAATGGAATGAAAAATAAAGCACATTCAAAGTCTGTGAAAAGTCCTAAATGCGGACTCACCAGGAAATAAACTCTTCTTCTCTTCTTTTAGGAGTGTTTTTGATTGTGCTGAGGTACAGAGTTTTGCCTAAGAGAAGCTTCCTTCTGTTGAAACCATCAGACAGTGTAAACAGCAGTCTGTGGGCGATTAATTATGCCTGGTGCAGAGACACACAGAGAAAGGGAAAAAAAGGGGGGGCCAAAGATGGAGAGTGGAGTGTTCTGAGATAGAAATAAAGATAAGTAAAGAAAAAGTCAGGTCACATCATCTCAGCTTAACTTTTCACAGAGTGAAAAATAGTCTAAAATACTTCAAAGTCAAATACTAACTGTTTGAAGTATTTGAGCTGCTGGTTTTTATTTGTCACAACAAAGGAGAAAAGCAGGCATTAGTACAACAGATATCACATTAATTTAATTATATGCAACATGAAATAATGAGCTGTGGCAGAGGTGGGTTTCAAAGTGGTTTGCAGTATTGCAGGAACTGTAGGCAGGCGAAAGCTGCCTTATAGTACCTCCTGCGATCTGTGAGGACTGCAGCTGAGCTCGTTCCTTCAACTTTAATTTATTTTAAAATGGAAAAAGCAGGATGTGGCTTTGAAGCAGATCAATTTAACAGCTGCAATTATATT
>VVHJ01030962.1:16509-26579 GCA_015107715.1 Tylochromis polylepis
CCCTCGTGTGTGTGGGTGTGTGTGTGTGTGTGTGTGTGTGTGTGTGTGTGTGTGTGTGTGTGTGTGTGTGTGTGTGTGTGTGTGTGATTTAAAAAAAGATATGGACAGACTGTAAAATTTAACAGAGGACCCATTTATTTTACACAAGTGAATCATGGTAGGTGGTCAAATTGTTCCTGATGTTTCTCTCCAGGTAGAAAACCCAAGAAAAAAATGTAAGCATAAATAAAATGTTTATGTCAAAATTATATGTAAAAAAAAAAAAAAAAGGTCTTTTGCTTTAGTGAATTCTAGTCTAATCAGTAAAATATCATCATGGTGATTGAATATGAATATGTCTGTTTCCATACATGCCTTTTTTTTCCCCCCTTGGGTTTTTACTTCCATACTTTGTACACAGTATTCAGATAGCTGCTTCAAGTGTAATCACAGCAAATAGCGAATTGTTCCTCTGAAAAGCCTCATTTCACAGTGAAATTCTCCATCTGAAATGAGACGCCTGCTCAGACAAAATGATTTTTGCCATGAAAATGAAACTCCGTGTGGCAGGGGGATTGAAGTGATTTGCAAAGTGGGATACTTTAGTCACAAAATAGTTACATTTCAAAGACACAGTCGTCTGCTGTTCTGAACTATTAAGTCCTGAGCAGTGCGTTTCTACCTAAATTGAAGTGCAGCATTTGGTGATGAAACCCGTCAGTTATTTTAAAGTGGGTTTTTTTTCCTCTTCACAAGAAACCTCTCTGTCTCTGCATGATAAGGAGGAGTATGTTGATGAAACCCTCTTTTTGATGTGATGTATATTTGAGAAACACATATCTGATATCTTTTTAACATGACAGAAATCACAATTTTCATTTATTTTATTTATTTTTAGAAAAACTAACCCATGCATGAACTTTAGGGACAGACTTTTCAGTATTAGACCTCACAAAATGTGAAAGCAACCGATTTCAAATTATTGATTTACTTTCAACATGCTATTGGATTTAATGCTTTGATTTTCATGGGTTTATGTATTTATAACGTGCAATTTCAGTGCAAACTGCTTTAAGTACAGGATAGTGTTTGAATGCAGTCACACAACATGGCGTGAAATAACATGCAGAGAGCAGAAGATGCTTAAAAGAGTAATACTGGAGTTTTATTTACAGGCCATTTTATGATAGCAGGCAGGGGTTTTCGTCATGATTTTGAGCATATCCTAAATCTTTTTTCTTCCCTTCTTTGGTTTTTTCTCTGTGGTTGTTTTCTTCTTGCCTCTTTCATAGTGTCACAAACCATGCTGCACAGCCACGACATGAGGGAAATGCACACACGTGCCAATTAGAAGACTTAAGCATTACTTTAAATGAAAGAAACAAGGACAGAACTTAAAGTAACCATTCTGTATGTAATCAGTACAATCAGTGGTATAAATGTGTGCCTGAGTGAAGAAATGGTGTATGCAATGTTGTTTAGTGCAGAAAATTAAACCAAAACAGCCCCAAACTCCAAAAAGGTGTCTCAGGCAGGAGAGTGACACAGCAGCTGAGCACTGGCACCTCGGACCCAGGTGTTGCCAGTCTCACTGATTGGAAACAAGCCACACCACCTGTCCATTGCCTGCAGATGAGACCTGCCACACAACAGGCTGAAAGGAAAGAGTGGGTTGTCACTGATATTCCTGACTCTTGCACTGAGGATTTTTAAGTTTTTGGATTATGAAATAATTATTTAAGTATTCAGTTTGATTTTTAGGTTCCTCTGTTACTCTGCATTGTGGACTCTTTTTGCCTCTGAGGAAGATTTAGATTTTTTTTTTTTTTAGCTGCAATATATGTTTGATCTTTGCTCCACCAAATCTGTTGCCGCAGCGTCATGCATCTGGGTACTAACTCCTGCAAAGCCTGACAGCTTCTCTTCCAAATGTACATGTATGGCAAAACTTTCCACTTCCTTACTGTTTGATGTGCCACATATCATCTAAAAATGTCAATTCAGAACAACTTAAATAGCTACTAGTTACTTTAAGGCATTTTAATTTAGAGAATCTACAATATTATAAAGAAAGCTCCAACAAACAATTCTGTGTGAATGAGCACAACCTCTAAAAGAACCAGGCTCTTGGGGCATCTGCTGCTACTGGCTGGAGGGTGAGGGGGAAGTGGAGCAGAAAGTAGAGAAATAGTTCAGTACATCTGCCCCAGGTTTACATTTTGTCAAGTTCTGAACTGTGAAGTCTCCCTTGATAACCATGTAATGTGAAGTGCTGAGGATCTTTGTATAAAAAAACAATTACACATTATTTTAATCACATGGAAAGGAGCTAAAGAGGGGTAACAAACTAAGGCGGTCTTGCTGATATCGAAGTAGCAATATTTAAAAGAATGAATAAAAAAGCCAAATTTAAAAAGATTCAGGGTGGATATTTATTAACAGAAATAAGCTAGTCATCAGCTGCAACTTAAGTGAGAATTTCAAACAATTGTCAGTACAGCCTCTAAAACAACACATCATAAATGTGCACTAAAAGAGTAGCAGGGGCACGTCCCAACACTCGTTGCTGCAGCAGCCTTCTTTGCACTCCACACTGAAAACTTTCCAGTGGACGGTTCAGACCTGCAGAAATAAGACAACTGGGGTCTCTGTGTCCAGCTTCCACTGCAGTGTCTCAGTGCCTAGGGGATACCCTAGAGGTCCTAGCTGACCTCTCCATGGCTGCCAGTTTAGAATGATTAATTTCTGTGTCTCTGCTGTCTGACCCCTCTATCGTATATCCTTCACTCACTCCTCTCAGTGTTCTCTTTTAAAAGTGCTGATTAGGGATTAGAACCACTAATTAAAAACCATTTATGAATATTAGAAAACAATTTTCAAAATAAAAGCATGCAGATAAAAAAAGTCATGCAAAAATAAAAACACTAAGAAATGAAATTCGTGGATAATTCCAGTGGGTGACAGCCACGCTATAGATTTTGTCATCCCTTGTCTAGATTTTTCTCTTGTTTCTACTGATTGTGTTCTGTGTGTCAGATAAATGACAGCCTCTAAGGTTGGAGTTTGTGGCACTTCCACAAACTGCAGAGCCAGTTGAGGCTGGCTCTCAAAAGCAAATGAGTCACCATAGACTCAGTGATAAAATGCCCAACTTTACAGGTTAAACTGTAGACCCTATATGAGATTTGGGGATTTGATGTGAAGAAGGATATCGATCAGCTTCAAAGGTTCAGCTGAGCTTGACTTTGTGGCCTGTCTGAACTAATGCTATGCTCTGTTTGTCTGTGAAGGTTCTCAGTCATCCAGGTCATGGCAGTCTAAGGAGCTTGGAAAGAAAAGTGACCGGACTTCTTTAAGTTTGTTGAAGATGTTTCACCTCTCATCTGAGAAGCTTCAAAGAGCAAATGGTGGAGAGTCCCAGATTTTTAAACCCTGTTGGGAGTTTCCCAAGACACTCCCTATGAGGCTATTTTATTTATTAATTATTAGTAATCTAATTTCTGGTTAGTTGAGAGACCTATTCAATTCAATTTTATTTATACAGCGCCAAATCACAACAACAGTCGCCTCAAGGCGCATTATATTGTACAATAACACAGCAGAGAAAAACCTCAACAATGATATGACCCCCGTATGAGCAAGCACTTTGGCGACAGCGGGAAGGAAAAACTCTCTGTTAACAGGAAGAAACCTCCAGCAGAGCCAGGCTCAGGGAGGGGCGACCAAATGCCGCGACCGGTTGGGTGAGGGGGGAGGAAGATGGGACAAAAGACACGCTGTGGGAGAGAGCCAGAGATTAATAATCACTAATGATTAAATACAGAGAGGTTAATGGACACAGTGAGTAGAAAAGGTGACCTAGCAAACAAGCTGTGAACACAACAGTGACAATGACATTATTATCATGTTTGAAAGTGAAATAATAAACTGATAGCCAGCATTTGCTTATCCTGAGGGAATATCTGGTTCTTTAAATACTCCATTGTACTCCAGTATGGAATTGTAGTTGTGTCAAAAGTATCATGTGAGATGAAACATAATCATGAGCAGTGGAAATACTGGCAACTCTTTATGGAATATTTCAATGTTGGAGAAATCTTAAAATCCAGAGGATTTAAAATCAAATTCTGAAATTTCTTCATTTAAATTGTAAATAAATATGATATAAGACAGCACTCATGCTGCTCCCATGAGTTACCATGGCAGCAACATGGTAGCCTGAACCTGTCAATCACAGATGGTGTGGCGTCCTGCTTTGAAAGTGACCAATCACATTAGGGGGCTTCTTCCCATGGCCTTCTGCTTTCATACTATCAAAAGTCAGATTAATTTGAGCGAACAGAAATCAGCTGTGAGAGCTGCTTGAATCTGCTGCAGCGTTCATCAAGTGGACGCCCTCATCTGGACGATGGCTTCTTTGTACTTTCTGCTTCTTTGGTTGCCGAGTTCTACACGCGTGGGTTGTTGAGTTCACGCACGAGGAATTTAATTGCACGAGTTGGGATGAATACCTGCACCTGTGAAGTGAAATTGTTTGCTCATGATTATGTTTTAGCTTGCACGCTAGTCATAACACAAATATAATTCCATGCAACAGCTTCTTATGAAGAAAAGGGGAAATTGTTTCATTAATGCAGTCAAGACGAACGTTTCTCATGCTACTGATAAAGCCTTGAATTTACTAATGCAACTTAATGCACATTCACTTACACACAGGTGACATTAATTAAGAGCAAACAAGCACTTTATGACAAGTGCATTCACCTGCGAGGGTCTGACTCACCAGTAGTGGCGAAGCTAGAGATAGGATGAGTAAAGGAGGAAAGTATGGAAACAATAGCGCATGAAGCGGACTGTGTTTGTATCACATGTCACTGATTCCAGTTTTCATTAAATGGTTACATCTGTTGCTGATGAACACACTTGGAGTGGACTCCCATGTCTGAAGGATTTATGAGAGCTTTTCAGTGCGGCCAGTTCTCCTGTGACTCTGTGATGTGTGGACACTGATACTGCCATTGTGTTCCTCTCTGTTTTTTTTTATCACAGGACTTGGCTTAGGTCAGTCTGTCAGCCTTCTTGGAGAATCAGGTGAAATGGTAACCGTTCTGTGTTTTTCCACGATGGTTTTTAGTCTTTGTCCCTCACAGTCGCTTGTCAGGTCAGAACACAGCAGGCTGGGTGAGCTGAATTCTCCATTATCCCTCATTATTGTCATACCACAGCAGTGGTTATTGTCGGAGGGGTCCTCTCCCTTTCAATGCTGTAATACTCATTTCATCATGTGTCAAATCTGACAGTGGGACTTGAACACAATGGGTGCTGATGCCCGACTAGAAAGCATGTGTCTACACAATTGTGCGTGGCGAGTAGTTCACAGTGAAAGTGTGTGTATGAACGAGAGCTATTAGAAATTCTAATAACCAAATTAAATGCCTCAAAGTGCTATCTGTGTCCAACCTGCAATTTTCCCCGTGAAATTAGTTCAATCATTTCCATCAATAACACTCTGTGTTCTCTGTGAGCTTCATGAAAGAATATTATTCCTGTGATTAAATGGGATTAATGTGCTTCTGTAGGTGTTTCCCTGTCTGTTTTCATATAGGCTAAAGACTGTTGTAAAATTTTCAGAATGCATTAGTGGAGTAATGCGTATATTCAGGCCAAGCAGTGTATCAATCACTCACCTACAGGTTGTCGAGTTTATTCGAGCTGTAGAAAATGTAATTAGAATGAGTCATTTTCTGGCTTGTCAGCCACATCATCTCCAGTACTCGCTTGTGCCTTTTTGGCAGTTTTACAATTCTGAGTAATACAAAATTAAACTGTCCTTATTTCTTTATAGTCAAATATGACTGCTGTCTGCCAGGAAGCTTATTTAAACTGTGACACTGTACTTGTGGGTTAGTGCTATCGCCTCACAGCAAGAGGGTTCCTGGTTTGAAGCTCAGCCGATGCCTTTCTTTGTGGCGTTTGCATGTTTGCCCTGTAGCTGTTTGGGTCCTCTCCCAGCCCAGGACATGCAGGGTAGGACAGGGTATGACAGGTAAGGCTGTAAAGGGCTTTGGTGTTGTGATGGCTCCGGCCTTGTTTGTGGGCCTGTTTTTGTTTCCTCTTGTCCAGGTCCTCATGAACAGCTCCTCCCATCCTTTCTCCCAGAAGGCTGGCACCCACTTAGGTTGTTTTTCTGCTTTGGTTTTTGATTGTGTTGCAGTTATTTCTAATTTCAGCTTGGTTGATGAACACTTGGTTGGTTATAGGTTAGCACATAATTTTTCTTTTTTGTTATACTCCTTTTTCTCAGTTTACGATTAATATATGGATCTAATAAAATTGTCTTTGTTACGCCCAGTGATGGGACTAACGCCGTTACTTTTTTCAGTGACAGGTAATCTAACTAATTACCTTTTCTATCGTTACAACGGCGCTACTGTTACTAAGAAGAAAATGCAGTGCGGGTGTGTAAGCTGTCTTCAGTTTACCTGGGGGGGCAGTCGCACAAGTGCTGCTGATTGGCTGAGGAAGAGTAAAGTAGTCATGGTAAACCAACCAGAGGCAGACTTGGCAGGGTGTTCACATGCAAACAGATATGCACAGTGATGAGACAAAGTCACTGAGAGTCCAAATAATTCAAAGGTAGCATTTTTTTTAGGTGGAAGTACAGAAATAATTTTTCTCTTTAAGAGATAAAGTTTTAAAGCATCATTTAAAACAGAGGCAAGGTTTAAAACATCTATTTTGTTTTATTGTATAATTTATTGCAAATAGAAAAAAAAATAGTTCTTTCTCCAGTTTATCTGATTGGTGTTTTATTTCATATCACAGAGTAACATTTGAATAGTTTAGATTAGTGTACAGTGTTTCCTGTTAGTTCCTTCTGTTAAGTTCCCATTTATTTCAATTCTATTTTCAGTTTTAGAACAAACAGTTGAATATATATTTTAGCATATTCAAGTATGTTTAGTAATTTATATTTTAGGAAGTTCCATTGAGAGGGGATCAAAGTTCTTCTAAACATTTTTTTTAAAGTAACGCAATAGTTACTTTTCCTGGAAATTAGTTACATTATAATATTGTAACTCAGTTACTTTGTTGAAGTAGTAACTATAACTAATTACTTTTTCAAAGTAGCTTGCCCAACACTGGTTATGTCCTGAATGAGCTAGGCATGACAGCGCGAGGCAGACAAAAAACATGTTGTTTAATGTAGCTTGTAGTTCAAAGTGCTTTCACTGGTCGGTAAGACTGGAAACATCCATTTCTATTAGGCTCTTTGTTCGGATAGTTTTTTTTTTCCCTTTCACAGATTGTTACAAAGTGTCAACTTGCTCTAAATGTTGAACACAAAAATCAGATAAGAAAATATATTTTCTAATAGCATCAGTCCAATAACACATTATTTAAAAGTACATGAGTCTTTTTTTTTTTTTAGATAGCAGTCAAGGCTGTTAATTAAATTAAAGGAAAAACAAAACAACAGGAACAAAACCTGCAAAAAACCCTCAAAGTGGATCTGGTATATGTTTATATCCATTAGCTGCGTAAAAATAGATAAGTTAGGTGAAGTAAGAAGTTACAAAGGTAAAGTGGGACTGGACTGTTTCGTTACACCAATTTTTGTGTCTACAGATATTAACGTGTCTCGCTGTTTGTTCATTCTCATGTTGATTTTTCAGTGGTGTGTAACCTGGCTGGGTTCTGTGCTGTGATAAAGGGCAAGCTGCCACCTTAGCTCCTTGCCATTTGGAACCAGACCAGGGCTGCTCCTGGACGGCGAGATTAGAGCACAAATGACTGATAATTCAGGGGCAGATGGGCTCAGGAGCCGAGATCTGCATCACAAACCTCCGAAACTGCAGAGACAGCCGGAGAGAAAGGATGAAAAGTCGGGAAGGGGATGGGAAGAGTAGAGATGAGTACAGGTAGAAGTCAGGAGTAAGACTCAACACAGATCTCCAGGGATTCGTAGAGTAAACTTTGTTTTTGTTGCTTTTGGTCCATAGTGAAAACACACTCCATTACTGAACTAATAATAAACCTTGTAAAATCAGCTCTTTGGAAAAATGGGCTTCATCAAACAGCTCTCTTTCCTCTGTAGGTTGATTATGTTGTTGTGGAGGTGATTGTACTGCTGTGCCTAATTTCTTATAGAGACCCAGAGGGGGGGAAAAAAGAGAAACAGGAACTTTCTTTCAAAAATCAATAGCAAGACAATTTAAGAGAAACTCCACTCCCTCCCGTTTAATCTCATACTTTCTGAGACTTAATAAAAACAAAAGCTTTACAGTGATGAAACACACTGACCACAGCCATATTATCTTTCTATCTAGATTTTTTTTTCAGGTGACTTCTTGTCCTCTTTCTTATTAACATGTTCAAGCTATTGGACGGATCAGGAACTTCAGGTTCCAACAAGGGGACAGAAGAAGGCATGTTATGAAACATGGATGTATTTCCATGAGGTACGGAGACTTCAGACTGAAACTTGATGTCTGAAACATTTTAAGCTTTTGGTTGTCGATAGCATGTCTGTTTTATTTTTAATCTGAACAAAGATGTATAAAAAGATTCAACTTTTAGCTGATCGAGTTTGTAAAAACTGTTTACAGCATCCGGACTGCGCTATAGGCTTTGTTTTAAAGGTTTCCTTCATTTAACGATGTATGGATCCCTTCCTCTCCCAGCTAAAATAAAATGAACCTTTAAGTCACCAGATCGCAGAACTGACAGCGCACTATTTTCTGAGTGACGTTAACTGGTGTATAAAAATGTGCATTTAGGTGATGGACACATAAAAAGGAAAGTGCAGCTGACCTTCATATCCCTGACAGCTACAACTCAACTGCTGTTTACTTCCTGTCCGTAACTCCCTAAGGAACTGCAGTCACCTCGCCGTGCCGTGTTGTGTTTCATTGTGAGACAGTGGTGGCTTTAAAAAGCAGTTCAATCTTCTCCCAGATTACATTTGTCGCAATTCCCTCTCTTTGTGGAGCTTTCTGCTTAGAGGAGAAGAACTGCAGACGCACAATTTTAACAAAAGCAGGAGATGCTTCCCTTTCATTGTTCCACCCTTTGTCCATTTGGAAAGCAGGTACTGGGAGTTTCACTGGGTGTGTGATCGCAGCTTCGAGTCGCTTCATCACATCAGATGTTGTGAGGTTATGAAAGCAAAGTTTCAGTCTGTTACTTCTCAGCTCTCCCTCACCTCGAGTGTCTTCACACCATGGAACTATCATCCCGATAACCCTCATTTGACCCACATCCATAAAACACCATAACGAAACAAGTGGAACTAATTCATTACCATTTCAATTTTCTCTCACCTTGAGTGTCACCATAAAGCAACAGTGCCACAGGTGAAATTATTTACACTGAGCTTGATAACCTTCTCTCCCGTTCCGAAGATAAACATACATTTTGGTAAGTAGAGCGGACAGACAGTGTAATGAGTGAGACTAATCCATTAAAGTTTGAGGGTGTATCCGTTTAAAACCACTGTACACACTGATAAACCTTGAGCCGCTTTTCCAAATAAAAATATCGCTCTCACGAAGCGATGTGAGCACATCTGCAGTGCAAGAGTTGTCGTGACTCTACTAAATATGTACTTCCTTGCCTGTCCTGACTTTGGTGGAATGCTTCACATTTGATTCAAATTGCTGATAATAGTCGACCTCGTCTGTTTGATTTGTTTCAGCATCAACATTTTTCATTCAAACGTCACACCTCACAGTCATGGCTTTGGCCCAGCAAAAAAAAAAAATAAAAAAAAATATACACATGCATAGAGTAGAGGCCAAGCCATCTGAGAGCCCGGCAGAATTTTGAGGTCCAGGGCCGTACTAGCTACAAATAATAAAATAAGTTCAGCTCAGACTGAACTCTGAATTTTTTTAAAAAGAGGCCATCTATTAGTGTTGATAATTTTTTACCATTTTACTTTCTAATATGACAAGTGTGATATTGTGGGAGTATAAAATATTTGACCTTAAAGTTTGAGTACACAGGTCAAAGCTTCTGCTTCTTTCAGCTGACTTTAGTTCACAGTCAAGCCAAAACATCCCCCCCCCCCCCCCCCTTTATTTTTAACA
>VVHJ01030980.1:5650-18336 GCA_015107715.1 Tylochromis polylepis
TTGTTAAAATTTATTTATATATATAAAAAAATATATAAAAAAAAAAAAAAAAAAATATAAAAAAAAAAAAAAAAAAAAAAAAAAAAAAAAAAAGGGGGGGGGGGAATTGGGTCACAGAGGATTTTTTTTTTCCCCATCTTTTTGAAATGCCACTAGTGATGAAGACAATTAGTAGTGAAGCCTGTGTAGAAGTGACAAAAAACAGTCCCTAGAGTATCCACTTGACACTGGTTTATAAAGTGATTCAATTCCAGTACAGTTAAAATACCAACTTAACAGCATTAAAAATATGTTTACACTCTCATACAAACAACAGCTTTGGGCTATATGGATTGTTTCCACCTTTATAATAACCGTACTTTTTTTTTTTAAATTATTTTTTTTGCTCCTCTATTGGCTATCATTAAGATCTAAAGGTAGGCAGGTCTGTTTTACAAAGTTGGGCTGCACCTATGCTAACTCTTGACTGTGGTGTGCTGTTCTTTTAGAGCATTTTTATTTTAATTATTTGACAAATAATATGGCCTGCTGTGTGGCATGTTTGTATTTAAGACATGGAAAGTGAAATTCTAGTAATTTATTAGTCTGTTATTTAGTTCAAATTAACAGATGTGTAGGTGTTTCATCTCTAGAGCTTATAAGAGCAGTTTGTTAGCTGCCAACTTATCAATGCACCCTCTTGAACAAATATGGTCATTTCTGGCCTCAAAAAAAGGAGAAAAAACTGGTTGTGCACACAGTGCTAACACTAAATGTAGAGTCCAGAAAGCAATAGGGGGATCGCCAGCATAGGTACACTGCTCTGTATCAATACTAATGGCCAGTAATGGTTAAAAACATCCTTGCATTGCTATCCTTTAGCTGAGCAACTTAAATACATTACTGCGTGACCGCAGGCTTCCCACAAAGACTTCTAGCCCCACAGCACCTGAAATTGCCATTTTGACAGCTGAGCTGGGTATGCAGATGAAATGTTTTTTGTTTTGTTTTGTTTTTTTTAAATAGCACTTTCCTAGCTTTACTCACCAAGCAAAGCACTCTAGACTACAAGTCACATTTTAACCATACATATGTGCTTTATTCTATGCACTTCAAGCATGTTATTTACCTCACATTCATAGTAAATTTGGAATCACCAGTCACCAATGTTTCTAAATTTCAGAGAACAGTAATACCAAAATTATCTGCCCTCCCAAAGAGGCTAAAAATAGACAAGCCTTGAAATTGTCTCTCAATTTGTTTTTGTTTTGTTTTTTGGTATTTTTCAGACTTCTGCTTTCACCTGATATTTACTTTATGTAGAGGCTGTCCAAAAAAACAGCTCGACTTTTACAGTTTGTACAAGAAACAGAATTTTTGCAGGGAGATTGGAAAAGCAGTTTCACCATGGTGTGTGTCACCAATTGGTACAAGTTTATTAGAAATATTCTGCAAGGTACGCTGACGATTATCATACAAGCATAAATACATTTCCAGAAAATCTGCCAAAACAAAAATGCTAAATGTCATTTCATGTGTTGTTGTTCTGAGCCGGTCAAGATCCTTTTTTTTTTTTTTTACTAGAAATGACTCAATGTACCTTTGTACCTTTTACATAAAGATGCGGGTTGATACACTAGATGAAATACTGCCCCACGTTTATAGAGAGAGTGCATAGACTAGACATAAACCTCTCTGCTAGGTTCAACCAGCTGTCAAACCCCCAGCATAGCAAGTGTCATGAGAAACAAGGGCTTGTTTTGGCACGTTATTGCATTAGAAAGGCCTTTGTGGCGAGAATCAACCATAACAAATTATAATTCCTCCTACAGTAGGTTGAAATGACTCTATTTACCTCTGGCTTCATGCCTGGAAAGCTCTCCCATACTATTTATAAAAGCTTGATGTGGCTTACTATTCCAATTTTCAGTCTTGTTGTGTTTGAGTTTATTGACTGGGGCTTCGTGTGTGGCAGGTCGGTCTTGCCTGAGCTCTGCTACTGTTGGGAACTATTCATTTTGGTGGAAGTAAGGGTGTAATTGCACTTTTAAAGTACAAAGCCTTTGGTTTAATGTTTATCTCTGGGTCTGTTGTCCCCACTGCAACCATGTAATCAAGTCTGCAGGTCTGGCAGATGTCTCTAAATGCTTGTAATGTCTACATAATGCTGCTATTATAGAGTCATGGACGACCAGAGCTGTATGATTAAAGTCTTCACTTCTACCTGCATATATAGGTAAAAACATTTTTAGCAGCTGTGGTGCCCTTCCTCTTTTAACCCTAAACACTGCTAATATATGCGCACTGTGTTCCAGAGGCTTTTCACTGCCCCTCCATTGATGCCCTAATGACAAATAATTCAATAACACAAAGGCGAGTGAGAGCTCCATTGAGCGAGAACCTCAACAGACTGACTGTTCTCATCAATCTTTGTTCACTTCTTTCACTCTGTTCCCACATGAGCAATACCACATAGGCACCCCCAACCTATGGAACTTAGCAACCAAGCCCCATAGACATTCCCACTGAAAGCCTCAAAGCCTGCTCACTCACAATATATCCAAGGACACAGTAAGAAGTAAACATGTGAGAACTTTCTGGTGCCCTTTTATGCCTTTCACTAAAACGATGTGACTATGAGTTTCTTTAAAATAAAATCAGGATTCTTTCAATGCACCGTCTGAAATATCACAGATGATATGTTCTGACAGGCAAAGAAGGTCGTTGAAATGGTCACCTATAACTTTATCCCCACGGCTTATTTCTAAAATGCTGTGACAAGTAAAAAGATTAGCTCTGACGCTGCTGGATTTTCAGAGATTCCGCTACATAGCCGTAGGAAAGATATAGCAGAGGCGATTTGGAACCAGGTAATCACACATCTTTATGATGATGAATCCTTATAGTGTTCACCCTAACTTGACAGGGCAACAACTGATATTTTTTTTTTTTGACTGCTTTGAGTTTGAAGAAAGCTGAAAAGATTGGCACTGTTTTCCAGCTTGTAGAGATGACGATATTTTAAAAAATTCCCCTGACACAGCAATTTCTCATAGTAAGATGGGTTTACAGTGGCAGTCCGATCAGCCGAAAGGGTAGATCAGTCATATGTTGTGAGATTCATAATAAGCAGGAAATTCTAAACATTAATTTTTTAAATCGCTTGACCAACTAAGACTACCAGCTGTCCAAGGCCAAATATGGTAATAATAAAATGTTTCATCAATTTTTAATCCTTGATTGACTCTGCACATTCGTTTTACTTACTAATTACGCCTGTAGAGAACCTGTTCATTTACTTTTACCAGAAGTAGCTGTCATTCCTTTAGGCAGCATTCTGAAGATGGGCCTTAATAGAGAGTTGAGCTAAAATAAATACACTTTTTCAGTAGTTTAACAATATTTTTTTTTTTCTTGTCATGTCAGTTTTGTTTTTTGGGGGAGTTTTGTTGTTAGTTTTTGACAGTTAATGTGTATGTGGTGGGTTTTTTTTCTTTTTTTTTTCCTAGGAAATGCTAGAAATATACCAATGAATAGTCACTGGTCAGTTATTGATTTAAAAACCAGTGAGCCATGCTTGATGACATCTCTTTCAAAACCGCTACATTTATACTGACCTTAGGGGTGTGGTAAAATCAAATCAGAAATAGCTGCTTGTTATTATCAGTGATGACAATTACTAAAAAATAAATTGAAAAGTGAAAGAAAAATATTCTGTTTTCTTTCACTTTTCTACCAAAAGCCATTAAAACATTGCTGCCTTAAAAATACTTGTGACTATATTAAAGTTACTATCTAGCTTTAGCACAATGGCATGAAACCAAGTCCAACTTAGCTTAGCACAAGGTAACCAGTGTACACAGAGGGAAATGTCTAAAAAAATAAATAAATAAATAAATAAATTGTTTTACGTATTATAATATAGCGATTATTATAATATAGTAAACATATATTAGTACAATAAACATCAGCAATGTAGATAGTAAGCTTACTAACTGTTTTAGCTTAATGCTAACAATTTGTGGGAAATATTATAGGGTGACTTTCAAACACAACACAGCAACATATTAGCCAACATAACACATTATCTCTAGGTTACTTTATGCAGCGTATGGTGATCAGAGCGAATACCAGTCTTTTTAATATTATCCATGGTAACAAAGCCAATATGCATTTCTGAAAAAATAGCCTTTTCCTTTGTTAGGCTTTGTTATCACTTTTCCTTCATGCGCTCTCTTTTAGCATTCAGTAATGCACACGTTTCTTCTCTAGAAAAATCCCCTCTCAACTTTCCGTCAGTATCCCAGCAGAGGTCCAATGTGCTCATCGTTACGTGGGTGTTGTTGCATAACATGTCTGCCATTGCTTTGGACTGAATGCGAGAACGGAGCAGAGGCTGACATTGAAGTGGGAGCCGCGCCCTCAGCAGGAGTTGATCAGCACATCTCTGGAGAAGTCTTGGTGCAGCTGCAATGATATAAATTTGTTACTTTTGGTTCAGTTTTTGCTCTTTAGTTCCAGGAGTCAAAGTGAGCTTAAATCAGTCACTGCAGTGTGTAGAGCTCTGTGGGCCAGACATGTTAGACAATGGGAAGCACAGCGAGAGGAACAAAATGAGATGAGGGTGGAGGAAAGCCTACCATCTGGAGGAAGAAGCAAACACTCAGCTGTTTGTTCATGAAATGACAGATATCTTTTGTAAGGGACCAAAATGAGAGGGACGGATGTGTTCGTTAGTTTCGAGTCCCAGAGAAAAGACATGAAGTGGAGAGTCCAAATAAATCATTAAAAGTGAACTTTGGCTGCTTTTTATCCAAACATTCTTGACTTTTAATATTCCTGTAGATCCAGGTGTCTCACTTTATAAAGTCCAGGGATTTCTAGTGAGCATACCCAAGCACATGCGTACTACATGTGCAAGTTTAAAACTCACTTTTCATTTGCTGGCTTCTTCTAACCTTAGGCCCTCTGAAGCCAGGCCCCAAGGGAGGCATAATCTCCTGGCCCTTTCATGCTCTCTGTATGGTGCCTGAGAGAAGAGGAGGGTCTAGCATACCATTTATCTGCTTCAGCTCTAGAGCTGCAACATTGTGGGGAGCAGGTGCTGCCATGGCTTTCCTACCCGTTAAATAATGTGGAAAACACACTAGGGGATGTCTGGGACCCGTGGCATTCTGCTGCTGCTATCTCGCTGTTGTTCTTGAGCAGCCTTCCAAGCCCCACGCTGCCAAGTGGACTCATTTTCACGCTGAAGTGCCGCCCTGTTCTCTCTGGTTTGGAGGTATGCTGACATCAGCAGAAAAACATCACACACAAAATATCTTATAGGCGCGCGCCACCCACCCTCACTGGACTTCTCTCCCTTTAAAACTTCCCTCTACTTTTAATACCGTCGTTTGTTTGACTTTAGGGGTTTCTTTGCAGTTTGCTTGCTAAGGAAAGTTTAACCACCCTCTGTAAATGTTACAGCCATTAGTTTTTGGATTAAGTTCTCAGCTAGAGCAAAACAATAATCAGATCCCTAGAAGTGCTTTATTTGTATCCCAGAAACCAGCTCATTGTATGACGGCAGCCCAAGAGGACTTGATTAATAACCGTCAGCTATGTAAACAAAGCCCCCTCGCCTGTCCCTGTCATGCTGCGGGGCATCGACAACTGGCGAACGCCAAGTGCAAGCTCAGGTTTACAGTGTGCCCTCAGTTTTAACCTGGAGGGAAAGTGGACTGTCATTGACTAATGACACCTGAAAGAGGAAACTGCTCTCGTGGGAGTGGAGGAAGGTCGACGATGATGGGGGAGGGGAGGTCATGTTGATGAAAAGTTCACTTCAGCACCACGCTGTAATAAACACAGGGAGGACTCTGGGTGTCCTGGCTCTAACAACAAACAGCTGGACTACCTCCCACCAGCCTAAAGAATGGCTTTAAACTTTTGCTAGTACAATACGGGATACTATTAATTTGAAAAGTCCTGACTTGGCACAGTAAAACTCTTCATTTGTATATTTAGGTGTGTGTGTGTGTGTGTGTGTGTGTGTGTGTGTGTGTGTGTGTGTGTGTGTGTGTGTGTCTTTAGGGATCAGTGATAATTGGGCTATATTATATTCCAACAACATTCATACAGCTAGAGCATTTTTCACTATCAATATCAAATCAATAATATATGTGGCTCTACAAATGCATTTGGTGCTCCTCGCACATACATGTACATTATTGAATTTCCCTCGCTTCAGTTCAGACATTAACACTGAGCTCGTTCCAAGTCTCAATTTCATTTTGGCTAGAGATCAACCAGAAAGTGCCTTTTGATACATGAATCTGGTAAAAGAGAGTGAGAAGGAGATGTGAAACTGATCAACCTCTCTATCTGTTCCACTTGTAGAGTACTTCCTCAAAAATTATAAAGTCTGTTTTAGGTTTCCAGCAGATGTACACGACTAAATTCTGCCTTGATTCTCCAGCTGATTTATACCATACCCATGACTTCGGTTTGTTTCTGTTTTCTTTTCTTTTCTAATAAAGTGACAAAATAATTATTCTTAAAGGGGACATGTGCCCCAGATTTTTGTTCTACTAGAGCGGCTTTGTATGATTGATAGTTCAAATGAATCCTTATTATGTTTTACTGGGCCTTGGTACAGGCCCTCAATTCATCCTCTGTCTGCAACACATCACTTTCCACTCCATTTAAGCCAACTTTCATTTGACTCGCTGCCTCTTATAAACCTACGTTTTGAACAGCAAGTGGGTGAGGTGTCTTGGCTAAAAGCTAGAGCTGAGTGCTTGAGATTACCATATTAGTTTTAGCAGCCTTTTAACCAGTCCAACATAGAGCTACGGTTATTTCTTGTTTCCCTGTTAGATCTGTTCTGGCCTTTATTTTGACATGAATATAGATGCCATGCACTGTTTTTTGTGCATTTACTTCCTGCTGTTTGGTACCGGTGCAGTAGTAAGTGGTCAGCCTTTTCACTGCCAAGAACATAGATTAGTTTAGTAATAGTAAACCACAACAATGCCATTTGAATGAAACATCAAAACAAAGAGCTGAAAGAAGATGAAACTGAACAGTTGTAGCAATTCTCTGGACTTCTATCACTGAGAATAAATAATTTCTTATTAAACTGCTGCAGAAAATGAGCATTTCATTTGAAGCACATAACCATAAAGAGAGATTCTGGTGAAACGCATTCACAAAAAATGGATTCCAGTTTTGAATGCCAATTGAGATGGGGACAACCTGCCTCTGTGTTGGAAAATCATATAGGAATAGTTTTTATTCTAATCTAATGAATGTATTAAATGTATAATACATTTATTAAGCACTGCATATGATGAACATTCACCATCAATTTTTGTTCGTATCTTTTTAAAGTGTTACTGACCATCATTGTAAATGACTGCCAGCTCAATATTATTTCTTAAGATGAAATAAATATATGAGGTGAAATTACTTTTTTCAAGGACTGGAATTTCACCACATACAATACTGTGCACGAGTCTTGAGCACGTTACCTCTTATTTTGTTATATTTTACTAGGAAAATGGGAAATGGGTGTAGCGATTTATTGAAAAGCATGTAAACATACATAGAAAAACAGTATATAAGGCAACAAAGGAGTGTGTACGATCTAAACGAGCTTTAAAATCAGTATTTGGTATGACCACCTTTTATTGATCAACACAGCCTGAACTCTGTTAGCAAGCTTTCTTCTACTTTCTGTAAGTAGTCTTCAGGAATAATGCTTCAGGCTTCTTGAAGGACACTCAAAGCTCTTTTTTTTTATGTTGGCTGTCAAGATGACACTGCTGCACTTTTGAGGTCTGGGCTCTGGGGAGGCCAATCCATCACCGTGATGTTCTGTTGTGTGTTCTTCGATCCAGATATGCTGATACTGTGATACTGCATTGGTAGTGTGTTTGGGATCACTGTCAGATGGTACTTTATGGTGGATCAAAATCTGATGGTCCGTTTCTGCATTGATGATTCCATCAATTTTGACAAGATTCTCAACACCACCGACTGAACTGCAGCCCCAAACCATGGCAGTCATGCTTTACAGATGGCCGTAGACACTCTCCTGACCTCCTCCAGACATACTGATGACGATTTCAACCAAAAATGTCAAATATGAATTCATCACGCTATAAAATTGGTTACAGCTGATTTTCAGTCCAGTCCTTGTGCAGTTTTGTATATCTCAGCTTTTCTCTTTGTTTCTTAACTGCCACCGAGACCACAGTCAGACCTTCAGTGAACAATAGCTGGATCAACTGAAGGGCCAAATGTGTCTCTCGGTTCCTGTGTCAGGTGTTTGCTGGTACTTCTTATAGACAAGACTTTTGGATATAGTTTTTTTTTTTTTTTTAAGTCCAGCTGCTTCTTCTTGACCTTCTACTGTTATCCACACTGGATTCTTTTAAGGACAGTGCACACCATATTGAGAGATGCTAAATTTTCAGCTAATAGCTCTTTGAGAATCACCTTGTTGGTCCAAACCATGTCATGCCTGTCTGTTATCTTTGGCATGTTTTATTGATTCAACTAAAGAAATGGAAAGAAATGATGTGTTTTGTGACAGGCTGCTAGTAACAAATTGCCTTCCATTCCATTAACAGTTTTCTGTTATGAGTAGATACAACACTGGTTCATCCTGTGACTTTGTTACCTTCTCACGTTTTAATGATGGATAGACCAGTGTTAAGTGACTTAAAAAAAAGAAGAGAAAAAAAAAACATTGCTCTGAAAATGGTCAGGTACAATGACTGGACAGAAATGAGTGAAAAACAGTGTCAAAAGAAAAACTCTGAAAGACCTTCAGAAAGTCTGGAGAACTATTGCTCAAAAAAAAAATCCCAATAAAGGCTGGCTCCTTGGAAGCAAAATATAAAGAAATAAAAGGTGCCTCAAAACTTTTGCACATTCCTGTATAATAAAAACTGCAGCATCCTTTTTTTTTTTCCTTCTCTGCCTCTCAACAAAACACATTAATAGTTATTTTTCATTTTGGCAGGTCAAACACATCCATGCTGGCAGATTGACAAGAATAATTGCTGATCAAGTTTTGACTATGTCTGCTGCATCCCACAGTCTAACCGCTGTCCGGGATGTCTGCCTGGACTTCTTTCAGGTGTCTCTACTCATCCAATTGGAATTCCCACATTCAGCACCGCCACCAGCAGTGGCGCACTGTCAAAGCATGTGATGGGAAGCTTTCTTTAAACAGGATAAATTGCCTGAAAAGGAGGACCCAGATGCAGATGCAAACTGAGTGAAGTAAACAAAAGTTTGGGGAACAGACATGAGGGACAGATGAACTCATTCAGATACCAGAGTGTGGGGTGTCTCCTTTTATTGACAAATGTCCTCACACGCAGTTGCAGCTAGCTACCTGGTAAGCCTTACCTCCACTAGTATCACTCTGTTACTTAGTTAATTAAATAGGAGATATCCCTGTCTGTGCATCTTATATGGGTAGTTTGGGGATGCAGCTCGCTAGCTGGGTGTGCTGGGATTGTTAACAACTTAACATTGCCCTCTCTTCTGAATATAACTCCAAAAAACATATATGTTGTGTTGGCCAAAAGACTAATTTTGAAGCTTCAAAATACACATGCAAGAAACCAATGTGTGGCATCCATTTTTTATTCAGTCTGCAAAGGAAATGGACAAAAACAGAAAGTGACACCAGAAAAGGAACACAAGGAAAAGAATTTGACAAAATAAAACAAGAAATGATAATGGGTGACAAGGAAACTAAGATATAGACAAACAGACTTAAACACATCAAAAACATGGGAAACCAAAACTATAACAGAACCTGAAGTCCAAAACTTCTCTTTTGTTGAAAAAAAAAAAAGTAATTTTATTAACATCAAAGTTCTGATCCTGTGGCTGTGGCCTACTGTTAGCCACCCTTTAACCGTTGTCAATTAAAGTGCAATCGGTCACACCGAAGCCTGTATTTGGAAAAGCCTTCCACCGGCTCGCTCAAGGGTCCGAGTGTCTCCACAGCAACCAGCCGAATTTTGTGTGTGTTCTCGTCTGTGTGGGTCTGACTACAGCTGCTGCTCCTTTCTTCCAACGTGGCACCCTCTATAACTTAAACACGACTCTCTGATTGATTGCCTGAAATCTTGCTAAAGTTAACAAGTGACTTCAGTGGTTTCTCTCCAGTGTTGCACAAAGCTAGAGTAATCCACAGATACAGAGCATAATGTCATCTTACAGCCGGGTCTGCCTTGTGCCAACAGGATATAAGCACGAGGTCTCCGTGACTCTTAAAAACAATTTTTTAATTGTTTTTTCAGAGAGTCAGGCTGCTGAAACTCTTTCCAAGATTTTCTCTTTGCTTTTTTTTTTTTTTCTTGGGCAAGACATCATCATCTGGAAACACTTATTCTGTGATTTATGAAGGCCCCCTATCGGATTTCCCCCAACACAAAAGAGCAGACAGCAGAAGAAGCCTAGAAAATTCAAACCATTACAAAACGATTGATCCACCCAAACTTCAGCCTTCAGTCTCTTTTTTTTTTCAGGAGGGAATGTTTGAATGTGATCATGACATGAGGAAATACATGAACTATACACTAAAGTTCTTACACATCTTCTCCTCTGCAGAGCAAAAGAAACGTTGCACTTAAAAGTCTTGCATGCATCACATCTTGAAAACTCCTGCTAACTCCTGCACACTTAGAGTGGCTCTCTACCACTGACCCACTTTACTGTAAAATGCCTTAAAGATACAAT
This sequence comes from Tylochromis polylepis, assembly GCA_015107715.1. NCBI lineage: Eukaryota > Metazoa > Chordata > Actinopteri > Cichliformes > Cichlidae > Tylochromis > Tylochromis polylepis. Next base: position 16,379 of record VVHJ01030980.1, read on the forward strand.
GTCTGGCTTCAATTACCCCACCCAGCTTTGGCGTACAGCATCACAGGCCTCTATAAAATTATCATGGCGGTTGTAGATGTGGCGTAATACACACTCCCTTGTGTTACATGATATGTTCTCTTTGATGTTGGCAATTGGTTTGGACGGAACTTTTCTCATCTGTGCAAATGTGAAGAGCGGTTTTAGCCCCTTTGGCCACTGTCAGCTTACATGGAGCAGCACATATGGCTATATTTGCAGAAAAAGTGTTACGCTGAACTCGCAGCATTTTCTTTCAGGTCAGAAGTCTCGAAACTACAACTCCCAGGCAGCACCAGTGCAGAGCAGCAGCTGAGTGTTGGCAGCAGGCCAGGCCAGAGATGCTGCCTGGATACCCAGCACGACCGCTGTTCGCCGACAGGATGTGCTGTAACGACCCCAGACAAGAGTAAGACAATATTAACTCAAAAGTACAGAATGTTTTGCTGATACTAGCCGCTCATGTATGAGCTTAAATGCAAATCTAAGCAAAATAAATACTAACTGAGCTTGCAAAGATTCAGAAGGTAATACTTACCCCTATTTTGAAGTTGTCGTCATATTCATTAAACACGCCTATACATCGCTAGTGTTGCTCTCCCTTGTTTTGAGGCAAAAAACTACACCACACTTTGATTCACTTTTACTTCTATAGCACCAGTTAACATCAACATCCATCTCAAGGTGCTTTATACTGGAAGCTTAAGACACTACAGTATTAGAGAGAGAACCCTCGCAGTCCACTACTGGCAAATACTTGCCAAGAGTGGGGAGAAAGAACTCTCTCTTAACCAGAAGGGGAGGGGGGGCACTGTACAATTAATTGTTGTTAATGTAGACCTCTGGCTAATACCCTTTGCAATGATAACAATAACAACTGGTGATGATGATAACAATTATGTATCCTCCAGTGGAGGAGCAGCTGTTTCGGTCAGTGGAGGGCCAGGCAGCCTCGGACGAAGAGGATGACAAGTGGACTGGAGATCAACAGAGACAAGTGGATGAGGTGAAGAGGATCTTAGCCAGGCTGTCCTGCTGTGGGGAAAGGTATCGCATGTTCATGTTATCATATAATATATCATATATCTGATTGCAGGAATAAGTTACATTATGGAAATCTTAATTTATTACCTCAGTAAACATTCCTAGTCACTACTTTCTATTCATCTTGAATTAATAGAATCTGTTTGGTCCTATTTAAATTAAAAAGACAATTAAAACAACATCATAGTTATATTGTAATTGACAGTAGATGCTCTCCTGGAGCTCTCAGGAAAATCCCCCCCAAAAAAAGGTCCATAATCCAAAAGTGGATGTCAGTGTCTATGTCCTTCTCTTATATACAGTTTGTGGGTCAGTCTGATTGACTTTCCATCTTCTATTATGTGTTCCTTAATAAGGTGCGAGGACAAGGCATTCAAGAAGTTGATGTCTAATTTCGGGAGCTCGAGAAGCGAAGAGAGCTGCAGTGCTGTGTTGGAGCTCCTTGAGAGAGTGACCAGGTTGCATAAGCAACTGGAGGTGAAGGAGAGCCAGGCAGAGATAAACATGGATCAGGTATCTTTATCATCACTTTATCATCCTTCACACTAGGGTGGGTTTCTGTGGTGCCACCTGCCCTCTGTTGGATCCATTTCTATGAAAGCTTCTGTTACGATATTTTTCTGCTTGCTTTCCATTCCGAGCCATTTTGTGGCTGTGCACGGTGTGAAACTAGATTAGAGATGACTGGTAAAGGTTGTTCTGAAAGTGGAGGACTTCATAGGCTAAACCACAGCTAATGCTACAATCCTTCAACTTCCACTGAACCAAACCACCAGGCCCCCACACACACAGAAATACAGCCTCCCTCTTTCTGGGTGTGGGTGTGTTTGCAGCTGTTTGCCACTGGAGCTGACCACAGAAACACTCCCCTCTTTGTTGCTGCGTGACACTTAAAA
>VVHJ01030992.1:0-12622 GCA_015107715.1 Tylochromis polylepis
CCTCACTACTCCACGAGAGTGAAGGGAGTTAACCCCGAAGGAGGACATCTGCTTCGGCCCTGGAAGAGACATCTCCCCTAGCGTCCCCCGACCACGGTCAGGAGACCAGCGGCGAGGAAAGGTTAACAAAGGTGTTGATTTTGGGAACAGGGGCTTCTGTTTGGGTCAGCACTCTTTCAGTCCATGGTAATGTGAAACTCCCTCTACTGTGGACAGTGACACTGGTGTTCCAGCATTTTCAAAGAAAAAGATTCAAAGAAATCATTGAAAGGCCATAATGGGTGTGTGTAAGATTTGGACTACAACTGCTGCTTCCTGGTCAGAAAAAACTAGCCTGTGTGGAAGTACCTTAAACCTGCATTCTATCTGAAGGCCAATAAACGACCATAGTTGTGGTTGTGCTGAAGTCAGAGGGAAAACAGCTTTCTGTCTTGACCTCTCTAAACAGTTTTCTGTAGAGATTATGAGGTCAATCATTCATTTACACTCGTATTGAACAAAACCTTCAATATGACCATAAATGAGTGACTGTTATGTACATTTTGGTTATACCAACCTTACAAATATAGTGTGAAACTACAGACTCATTGGCTAACAGGCGCTCAGTCACAAGACATTAGCTAAGGAGTACATGGGTTGGTAGCCAGACCTGCCCTTCCACGTGACATCTGATTGGTGGGGTTTTCACTGTAGTACTGAAGAGTCTTTATCTTACATTATAAGGTGGCTGTTGTTGCGAGTTGGAAATATATAAATAAAATTTCATTTAATGAATAAATGAAAAACAAAGAAAGTTGAGTCCACACCAGCCTATTCCTAGCAATTAGTGTCTTTGAGAGGTAAAAATAACAGAAATTAGTCATATAAGCGCTGTAGTTTTGAGACCAGTGTTTGCTATTATAAAGACAGAAGTATGTGAAGCTTACCCTCAGTGAGGATGAGGGGGAAATTGACCTCCGTGAACACTTTCCTGGGAGGAAAAAGAAGTACTGGGAGAGTGGAGATATCTGGGGTTGTCAAGCAGCCAAATCAAACGTCATACATGGTCCCTAATCTGTACAACAAACAAAAAACCTGAAAGAAAATGGATGTACGACTTCCTGGCAGAGAGTTAAACAGAGTTATGGAATCCCAATATTGTATGACCCAAACCACTGACACACACAGCTGTAAACGTCCACATGTGTGGATTTCATGTGTTTTGTGCCAAGGTGACAGGATTAAATCCGTTTTCTTTCACAACAACAGTGTAAAAGCAGTTAGATCTTATTTCTGTGCAGTTTGTTATCCATTGATACTCAACTACAACTGATACTGACAGCTGTTGCTCAGCTGAAGGAAAAAACCCAACAACAAATATGTGAACAATGAGGTCAACATGTTTTGGTATTTCTATCATGCTGACCAGCGGTGTTTCAGTACATTTGTGCTGTGGTAACGAGCGTAAATCAAATCAAGTGTGGCACAACCAAGGTTTAGGGTGCAATTACTTTTTCACAGAGGGCCAAGTAGGTCTGGATAACTTTTTTCCCTTAATAAATTAACCTTCACTTAGTTTTTTAAAAAAAATCTGAAACATGTAAATGTAAAAAAATATGCAAAATAATAAAATTTAAAAAATAAAAAATCAGGAATGAGGCAAATACTACTCACATCACTACTATTTACTACTAAACATGATAATGACTGTTTGATAAATGAGCAGCAGAGTTAAAAGCCACTTTAGCTTGTACTTATTTCACGCGATAAACAGAACACGCTAGAACATGTTAGGTATGTGGCCATGTACCTGTACAACAATAACAATGCAGTTAGCAGTCAGGAAAGTGTCACAATACGCACTAGTCACCATAATAATGACTTTTTGGGGGTTATTATTCCCTTCAGTCATGAAAGGTGTAAATCTGCATGCTTTTGTTATATAAAACTGGATAGAAAACCTCAGCGTAAAGATAGAAATATCATAATGGGTAAAAAATGAAAGGGGATCTAACATCACAGTGAGGAGCAATGCTTGCTCCTGTTTTTGTAACTCATGAAAGCCACCGTTCTCACTCCTAAAGTGTAACATAGCGACGTTTTGTCACATCCCGAGGCGTCACATATTACGCGAAAGGTAACCCTATGATACGCTCCGGATTGTGGATGGAATCCAACACAATGACGCTCCCTGTGGTAACAGATGATCCAGCCGTGTATTCCAGCCCTAACCCTAACCTTACCCCTAACCCTAACCACAACCTTAATCCTAATGTTAACCACAACCTTAATCGTGTCAGATAGTGTTTTCCAAAGCGATTCATGATGAGAAAGTAAAGAAAAATTTTAAAATGTACATATGTAGATTGATTCCAAACAGTTCTCATGTTTTCGAACGCGTAACATAGAGACGTGTTGGGTGGCCGAAAGTGTAACATACCGACGATTTGTCAAAGCGTCGGTATGTTACGTTTAGGGATGAGAACGTGTTGATACCCATTATAGCAATCAATTATCATTTTTGTTGATTTTCAGCCTGAATGAATGGGAGGTCACAAGCGACAACTCGCATAACTGACTAAAATCAATGCATTCTCACTAATTGGGTTGGGAGCCACTGGAAGGATGAGAGTTCCTCCAACAGAATTTTCAGTGGTGAGGTGAGCCATCTGCAGAGGAGGAAGTGAGACTCATTCAAGGGATTTACATTCTGACATATTTGTTTTGAAAAAAAAAAAGGCACAGTGACATAAATCCAAATCATATATAGTATGCAGTTCTGGTATGCAATTATTTTGTCAATACCGAGGGCTAGGAAGAAGCCAGAAGCACTTAATGCTGGCTATTTCCATTGTAAAGATCAATCAATCAAATATTCCCCTAACCTTTATAAATCCATTGCATCATTTTTCAAGATTATTGCAATGTGCAAAACAAAAAGTGGAGAAATTGGAGAATTATACACACTGTATTAAAGGAGAAATACTTAAACAATAAGTCCGTGTTTTAATAACTGAAACAGATTACACATAGAGTGTTGGAAATAATTACTTGATCCTCTGCTGAATTTGTAAGTTTGCTCTCTTACAAAGAAATAAACACTCTCTAATATTTATGGTGGTTTCATTTTAATGGAGAGAGGCAAAATATTAACCAATAATCCAGAAAGAAACACACTACATAAAAGTTATAAATTAATTTTACAACTTTAAAACTTTATAACTCAATGACATTTCACTCATGTCATTGAGTGAAGTAAGTATATGATCCCCTACAACCTAACCAGATTTCTGACTCCCACATATTGGCTGTGTGTCCATGTCCTAGGCTCCATGTGAGAACTTGTCTCATGGGGTGAGGATGATCATGAGAAAGGTGGTGGATCAGCCTAAAATGAAAAGTGTGCAACGCCTGGAAGGTTCCTCTGCTTAAGAAGACACTTGTACAGGCCCAATTTAAGTTTGCCAGTGAACATCATCATGAGAAGGCTTGGCTTGCTGTGCTCAGATGAAAACAATAGTCCAGCTCTTTGGCATCAACTTGACCCGCTGTGTTTGGTGGAAGAGAAATGCTGACCAAGACCCAAAGAACACCATCCTTAAAGTCAAGCAAGGAGGTGGAAACATTAACCTTTTCTGCTAAGAGTACAGGATGACTTCACCACATTGAGACAACCAATGGATGGTGCCACATACCGTAAAATCTCGGACGATAAACCTCCTTCTTCCAGCCATAACACTGAGAACACTGGGTTGTGTATGGGTCTATTCAACATGACAATGACCCAAAACATATTGACATGGCATCAAAGAAGTGGCTAAAAAAAAGAAGCACATTAAGGTCATGGAGTGGCCTAGCCATGTGGAAACATGTTGATAACTACATAACATGCTAATTTTCACCTATCCTAAAATCTGAGATGAGCCACCTTATTTAAACAGTATCAGTCTCAAAATGTCTTTATATCCTAAAACCCATGTCATAAAACTGCCCTCCTATAAACAGGGATCTGTACTGGAAATACTGTAAGTCCTGGTGAAAATATGCAGGCATGGCATTTTATGTACTTGAAATAAGATAAACATTTAAAGTCTTTAAGCCATTTCTTAATTTGTTTCAGTTAATGAACAATTTAATACATTCAAAAATATCCTCAGCGAAATAACCATGTATTGAATTATCATACCTGCTTTCATATCATTGCAGTTGGGTTACTTTAATGGTCTACTTACTATCATAAATCAAAGTTACATTCATAGAGTCTAAATTGTACAGAAGGTAGCAAACCCAATGCCTTTGCAATCGACTTAAATAGGCTGGCGGTTTTAGGATTTACGATTTTTCTCATTACTTTTATAATAAATCATTTCATGGCTGAACCTGAGATCATATTTCTGAATTACTGTCTCTCTACCAAGCTTTACCCACAGCTTTTTCTTGGAACCTGAAGCCTATTGAGCTCTTGCTGTTAGGGCACCTTGATGCTGAAATAAACTGCAAGTGGGATCACTTCTCAAAGGTGTTAATGCAGTTTTGTCTCAGGTATTTTTTTTTACGCGTCTTAGTTTTCTGTCCTAAATACACAATAGATTCAGTATTACTATACCATTATTAGTCCATACTATATGACTATGGTTTAAAAGCAAAGAGACTAAAGTGTGAGAAACTTTAAAGAAAATTTGTGCATGTTTTGAAGAAATATACATACATTTGGGAATTTCTTTGAAATACTGATCTAAATACAAATCTCCCTTTTCCTCTCCTTAACATAATTCTTGCCTGAAATGTGAAAATCTTTTGAATGTTGTGAAAGTATTCTCATTATCACAAATCTTTAAACCTCTCAAAGGAAAATACACAAGTATGCACACAAATACCCAGAACCCTAAACTCTCCCTGTGTGAACTTCAGAGATGTTCTGCAACACCCTGCAACCGTTCACCAAACCACAGCACAGACAGATGTTTTTAACATTTTCCTATATTTATTTATTTTGGTCTCACCCTAAACCTAACCTTAAACCAGGACTTCACCCTAAAATGTGAAGATTTATCTCATGGGAACTTGCTTTTTGTCCCCACATGGAAACTAAGTAGCTACAATGTAAAATATGAAAAGAATAAAAGAAAAAGTCACGTTCTGCTTCCAGAAATCTTTTTTAATAGCTGGATCTGTATAGAGCAGTGAGTCCTTCTTCCTGTAAATTGAAGCTTTTATATCAAACACAAAAAAGGTGGCACATGTGCAAATTAAACAGCCTAAACACAAAGCTCTCATGCTGAACTCACAGTGAACCCAAGAGCAAGATAGAATTCTCCATGGTTTGTATCCCGAGAGGTCTTTTCTTTTATTTGAAAAATATCTTTGTGTCTTAAATCTGGATAGAGCCACTACCACCAGCACTCTTTTGTTTCTGTATTATTTCCAAATAAGCAAACTGTATTCAGCTTTTCCTTTTCTTTTTTTTTTAACTTCAGAGACAGTGACTTGTCATTGCAGGAAAAGCAAATAGCATTCACTATCGCTCCATTCAATTACTGTAGTGATCCTGCACTTATTGATGTCATTTGACAAGTCAAATATTTGTTGTGAAAATGGCTTCTTTTAATTTGGGATATTTGTGGTCCCATTTGTTCTCCTTCACCATCTTCACTCCCTCTGCCCTACAAGGAAGGAGAATAAAATTTGCTAAAAACCTTTCTCCCATCCTCAACGGTATATTTGTCACTCATCTTACAGCCTAAAGATTATGTCTGGTTATTTTTGGCACAGTGAAGTGAAGCACTGATGGAGTGTGAAGCAAGAGACTAACAAGACAGCCAACAACTTGTCTGTGCCTGCTCATTATGCTCAAATGGAGGTTGTGTGTGTGTGTGTATGTGTGTGGCTGTGTGCTTTCATGTGTGTCCTTTGAATGTGATGTTTTAGTAATGGTTATTGATACTCACCCGGACAGCTTTGCATATTTTCTTTTCTTTATATGCAAAAATACACATTTACTATAATAAAAATTTGCACTAAACTGCACAGCAGAGGTATTTATATTTGTGTTGCTGCAGAATCCATACAAAATTCAATGTGCAAACCTTCAAATCATCCTGATTTTGTTTTAGAGTCTGACTCAATTATTTTCCCTCCTCTCTTTCTTCCATTCATTCTGCTGTGTAAGGCCAGCCAATCGATCACTGAGTACTCACATGGTTTTGTCTTGTAAGACTGTTGTCGCAGTGCAATAAACAACAATTGATATAAAGGAGAAGGTTTGAGGGAAGAGGAAGCCAAATTGCTCGGTATTAGAGGCTGTGGGGTGTTTTAGTTGTGACATAACACATACTAATATTCCTCAAGAGTGAGACTGTTGTTTCTCACGCTTTTGAAAATCTTCCAGACAGAGATACTTAGGGAAATTACATAAGAATAATGATGGAGAATACCATTTCTTTACAGTCAAAGAAAAATAAAAATAGTATGCATCTTTTTTCAGTTCTGTGGTTTTATGTATCAGGATATAATACAATTAAATCTGGTCCTTAGACTCTAAAATTATTTAATTACGACCTGAGATGAACAACAACATGAAATATTACACCGTGTCATTGTTTGTTTAACAAAATCTAATCTGCCAATAGTTTTGCCAAAATGCAGAAGCAGTACTCCCCATGCTTCAGTGGCTTGTGCAACTATCTTCAGCAGCGATAACTTGAAGTAATCATTTTCTTTAGACTTTATCAGTCTAAGGAATTTTTGGCCCACTCTTCTTCACCATGTTGTGTCAGTTCAGCTATCCTGCTGCATGACCCAAGCTTTAACAGATGGCTTCACATTTGACTCTAGAATACTTTGGTATACAGAGAAGCTCATGATCTTGTAAAATGGTCCAGACTCACAGCAGCAACAATTGCCTATCTGAGAACATTGCTCATGTCCTTTTTCTTTGGTATTGTCTTAACACATACCCAAATTCTCCAGACCAGCGAACAGCCAAAACTTTTGCTTTTCGAGCTGCTCACGCTTACTGATAATTAAGTGCATTTCATTTACAGCACCTGGCTCCTGCTTACCCTCTTAATTCCTTTGGAAGCTGTAAGGGTGCACTTGTAACAGGAGTGTGACATTCTTACATCACTGAAAGGCTTCCACAGTTAAGCACATCAATCAAGCAGACTTTGTGAATCATTCACAATCAAACAGATGACATCACAGAACAGAAGAAAACTGTTGAAAAAAAAATGAGACCATTACTCATACAGCCAGGTGCCCACTGTCAAGGTGGGCCTGGAAGCCAGTACGCAAATGTGTACCCAAACGCAGATTCAGTCGCGGGCAGCAGCAATCGGATTTGACACAAACTTTTATTGTGAAACACAAGAGTAGCAATAACACAAGGAAAGAGTGTGTGGTGTGGTGATCTCACATGAAGCATGAAGGTTCTGAAACAGAGGGAGAGAGTGATTAGTCGGGACACTGGGAAACGAAGGCTAGTGGGGATGAGAATGATCTGGGTTTGGGTGGCTTACTTGGGAGGCAGGAGGGTAGTTGCTCCAGGAGGAGTATTGTTGGCTGGGTGAACATCCTGTAAGATGTGTGAGAGTAGTGAGTCCAACCTGTGATCCTGAACCGTAGTAGGCAGGAGGGCAGGTAGGTGAGGAATTGTGAGTCAGTGAACATGAACCAGCCGGAGGTTTTCCAAAGTCATGACGAGTGTCCAGGAAGGTAAGAAACTGCAGGCAATATGTATGGTGAATCCAAGGAGCTACTGTGAGCACAAGGTAAGTTAAGCCTGAATGTGACACACAAAGGTAGCCTGTTACTAACGTAGGGTTAGCAGACAAACTGGTTGATTGTCCCAGATCACTAACAGGTGGGTATGGCAGGTCGGTAGATGAGGGATCCGCCCAGAGGTGGGAGCACAGAGACAGCATGGAAAAATACAGCTATTCACTCAGATCATGACACCCATTTACACCCCCACCAAGTCTGATTTCAAGATGACTGTTGAAATGTGTTATGGGGGCAAAAGGGAAGTAGACAGAAAAGGCTGGATGGGTGAAATGAATGAATGTGGGACCAGAAGTGAAGGATCAGCAAGCATTTTCTGTGAAACCAAACACCAGATCTCTCTTATGATCTGTTAGGGTGATAGCAAGATCTTAGTGGAGATTAAATGCACAGCATCAGAAGCAAATTTGTTATGAGAGCATACATGCATGTGTCAGGTAATGTATCATGAAACAAAGATTTAATAATAGATTCTCTAATGGAACTACTAAGAACATGAGTCTACATTGTATATTTATGGAAAAATATTTAGTTTCGTACATGCTAGCTGTTTGCTAACATACGGATTAGCAAGTAAGTATGTATGAAGTATTTTTGCTTTAGTAGATTCACTCAAGTACTGTACTGCAGTAGACTCTTAGAGTACTGTGAAACTATGTGAGTATTATAACTATGTGAGCTGTATTTCATCAAAGCTGGTGGGTTTTGAGCAAATTGTTTGAAAATATGCATGTAGCTCCCAAAAAAATGTATTATGTTCCCTTGTTTCCTGCTTTGTATTTTTAGTTAATAGTTAGTATCCGGTGCTCTTTGGTTATTTTCTATCTTACTTTGAAGGTTGTTTTTGTTGTTGTTGTTTTGTATCCTGTGTCAGTTTGGCTTCCTGTCTGCCTTCCCCTGACTCTCTGATTACTTTCACCTGTAGTTAATTGTGTTCACTTGTATCTTGTTATCATCCTGTTTATCCCTAATCAGCCTAGTGTGTATAAATAGTCCTGCCTCCCTCTTTGTCCTTGTCAGACTGTTTGTTAATACTCCCTGCTGTGCTGCTGATGTTCTTTGTGTTCCTCCTGTGTTTGGCTGGATATCCGCCTTTTAGTTTTGTTTTCCTTTTTGAGGATTTTCCTTCATTTTGGACTCTTCATCAGTCAATAAATAGCTAATCTTTGTTTAACTTCATCTGCCTACATGTTCTTCACACTTCACATCACTTGAGAGTGAATGGTCATTCCAGCTACTCCTTTATTAGTTGTATTGGTAGTTATATGTGTTAGTGTTAGCAATATATCTGCTATGTTACAGTTATGTGCAGTGTATTTTACAGTGTGCCTATTGAAATATACAAAAACGGTTTATCACTGTTTATTTGTCTACCAAATCATACTGCCAGATGTTTTCTTGCTAAATACTTTTCAGTGGTCATACTGTAATCTTCATAAGCAGTTTATTACTGTAAAATACAACTGATGTCTTGCCACGTAAAGCCTGACATGTTGCCTGACTTCAGTCTCATGTTTTTCATAAAATATGACAAGAAATCAGCTGTAGGGCAAGCTCCCTGCTCCTTGCATAAGGTTGTTTTGTGGAGATGAGTTTAACAAACAGTCTGAAAATGAGTGCTGGCCAAATGTGATAGCTCTTGTTAATGGTGGCTCAGTGCTAGCCAAAGCATAACGCTGTCTTTGGCCAAAATAACTGATATAACGCTTGTAAATGAACGATACGACCTGATTTCACATATTTTTACAGCAATTTATAACAATGTGGGAAATATGAGCTTTAAGCTGGATGACTTTGCACAATACCATCACTACTACATAAGTTATATTTTACAGTATATGTTGATGCTTTGTGTTCCTGTCATTTAATTTTTTTCTGACTCTTCACCATGCTTCTTTAAAAAAAACAAACAAGAAAATAAACTTTTCTTTTTTTTTTAGTAAGTCAGAGGAACAACTTAATTACCAATGAAAAACTGAAATCTAAAAGAATCTTCTCAGCACAAACCAGTGGACCACATCTGTGCTTCGCGGTGTATCCCTGTGTGAATGTGTACCTTTGCATGATTGAACCTGCTGTGCATATGTTTTACTGATCCTCCATAATGCTGAAGGCTCGAACGCTGTCACATATTGTAACTGTCAGCAAATCCTATTCACACACACAGACAGGTCAGGATCTGTTCTCTTCTTTCTAGCAACAAATCAGGTTTAGTAACAGTCAAAAGAAAGACAAGACAGACCTGTTTCTCTGTGATTATCGCAAGTCCTTTTTACCAAGTATGTGTTTCTGTAAGGGGCTGAGTCTGTGACCCAGCGTTTTGAGTCTATATTGTATCTTTGATTTTCTTATGTTAGATTGCAATAATAATAAGTTCTTGTGTTATTATTTAGTTAGGGCTTAGTTGAGTTTTATTCTGGTTTATGTTACCGTCCATGTCTCCTTGTTTATGAGTCTTTTTCTGTTTGTCATGTGTTATCTCCTTGTCTAGGTAGGTTCCCCTTGTCTCCCTCTCGCTCCCTCTTGCTGTCTCTTGTGTCAGGCTTGCGTGTCCCAGTTCATGTTTCTCCATGTTTCCTGTTTTATTTTGAAAGTCTTGTTTCCATGTTCAGTGTGTTTAGTTTTGCTTCCCCTGTGGCGTCATGTTCATTTGTGTCAGCTGTGGTTCCCCAGGTGTTTCCACTTCCCTCATTATCCGTCTATGTATTTGAGTCCTCTGTCTTCCTCTGTTCAGTGTCAGTTTGTATGTTGTCTTTGTGTCAAGTCACATTTGGTCACAGAGCTTTTCTTACTACAGCTCATGCTCATGTTTTGATTTTTTTGATGTTCATGTTTTGCATGTTCCTGTTCAGTTCCATGTTCATGTGTCATGTCTTAGTTTTCATAGTTAATTTAGCTGCTCCCAGTTAAGTTTCTAGTTTAGTTTTGTCCCAGTATGCCTTGCCTTGTTTTCTGTTTTGACATCAGCCTAAAAGAAACAGCTCGCTTTTTGTTAAAGATTCAGTTCCATCTCTCCCTTGTCTGCTTTTGGGTCCATACCATAAACATACTGGCTACTCATCCGTGACAGTTTCTAGATAGCATGAAGCTGACTACAGGAACTTGTATCTTATCACAATTTTCAATCACAGCTTGTAGGACATGCATCTACTGAGATCACCAATCCAAAGAACTCCCTCTGATGTTTACCAGCTTCATGGACAGTCACTTTATTCACAGCTATTACCACCCAGACACTATAGTTCTTTTTATCATTTGTTTGCACATTATATTGTAAGGTGACACAGAGAAAGGACAGCCTACTGAGGGGAAGATAATTTTGTTGCTGGCACAACAGGGGTGACTGGGTTCAAGATTCAGTGGCTTGATTGTGCAACCCAGAAGGCCTTAAACTGGAGGGCTTGAACTTAAACTCACTTAAAAACATATATAATGCCTGATAGTGGGGGGAAAAAGTAAGAAATCTAATAAGCTTTAAGATGGTCTCATTGACATAGAATATCTAAGCTTTTTCAGCCTTTTAAGCATTTTGTTGGCTGAGGTTCAACAATATTTTTGTACCTTTCTTAAAGAAAGACTTCATTATTATTGGCTATTGAAGCTGAGTGGATTTACATCAAAATCCAGGCTCCTTTTATTTTAGACAATCAACATGACTCCACTGACTTGTCTAAAGGCTCAAATGGTAGATATTAAAAACTAATGTGGAAAAAAGTGTCAGTTTATTATGAAAGCATCATTTAATAAGTATAAAGTGAAATGCAAATAGCTTCTCACAACAGAAATAGAGTTCCTTGTAAGTCTAGTTTCTTTTTTCCTGAAACGATCATTTTAAGGGCTTTTCTTGCAAATCTTCATTCATAAATACAACTACACCTGGTGTACATTAAAAAACACAAGATCAGAGGAGAATGGCCAGACTTGTTTGAGTTGATAGCAAGGCAACTGAAACGGCAACTAAAATAACCACTTGTTCCAACCAAGGTATGCAGAAGCATCTCTGAATGCACAACACATTGCACCTTTAAGCAGGTGAAATGCAGCAGCAGAAGAGCACACCAAGTGGGGATATTTTGTTGGCACACTTTGAGTTCCTTAATATCAACTGAGAATAATTTTTATGCCAAAGCCCATCTGAGTATTGTTGCAGATCATGTCCATTCCTTTATCATCCCAGTGTACCCATCTTCTGATGGCTTCTTTCTGCAGGATAATGCACCATCCTACAATGATCTCCAAATGCCCATTTAAGTACAGTGAACAGGGACTTCACTGTACTCAAATGACCTCCACAGGCACCATGTCTGATGTGGAATGGGAAATTTTGCATCATAGATGTGCACCTGACAAATCTGCAGCAACTGCTTGATGCTGGCCTGTCACCATGGACCAAAAATGTCTGAGAAATGTTTCCAGCACCTGGTTGAATCTGTGCCGTGAAGAATTAAGGAAGTTCTGAAAATGATAGCGGGTCCAACCTGTTACTAACAAGGTGTAATTAACAAACTGTCCAGTGGTTGCAGATATACACTATACATAAAGTCCCTTTATACCATTGAAAGTGTGAGTTAACCTAAAATGTTAATGAAAAAATTACCTCCTCGCTTGAGTTCAGTGTGACCTCAGCAGCCTCAGACAGTATGGAAATAGAAGCCCCACAAAGTGAATGATTGCTTAGATTAGCATGCAGGTGGTGTAACAATAGACCTTTTAGGAGCCTAACAAGAATAGAGTAAGGATGCCTGCCACATTAGCATACACACACACACACTTTAGACCCATGCCATTCTACCTACCAGCTGTGATTTAATGCTGTGGCGGGGTGTGGTCCCCGGGCGCGGCTGCAAGGGAGGAGTGAGGCAGT
>VVHJ01030997.1:4396-19518 GCA_015107715.1 Tylochromis polylepis
AAATGCCTTAAAAAAAAAAAAAAAAAAAAAAAACCCCCCCCCCCCCCCCCCCCTTCCACGCGGACAGCTACACCTTCGGTGATATTTTAATCCGATCTGGTCACAACACAGCGGACTACATCAAGTTCAGCAGTAAAAACAACAAAAAGAATGTATGAGCTGTCATTTAGTAGTTTATCATTTAGTTTCTACTGAATTATGATCATTTATTTATGCTTTCTTTTACTTGAGAAAGCTTCTGTTATTAATTTAAGTGGTCACAGCTGGGTTTAAAACGAAATGTCACCTTTTTAAATAAATAACTGTAAAAATACCAATGCTAAAAATGTTTCACATACAGGCCTTCTAATTTTATAGTATGGTCAGACCGTTTGATATTTAATATAACAGTGTTTCGATCTTATTTCTAGCTAGGGGGATTGCAAAGAACAAAAGCATCTCAAAATCTTACCTGATTGCATTATCTCGGTGTTTACTACTACTACTTATTACTACTCTATATAGTAAATAGGAGAATTGCTCTACTATTCAATGCAGTGTATTAGTCTTTTTCTTCTCATTTCACCAACGTCCCCGAAAAGTCGGGGGTGGGGTGTAAAGACGCGAGCCTCACACTCCACGTGGCATATGAACAGACTTGTTTTAGGATTGCTAGCTGGATTTTTTTTGTTTGTGTTTTTTTTTTTATTCATGCCTAGCTGTAGGAGCTAGGTGGTGCAGATGCAGAACAGGGCCTGTGGCTCTTACTGAGACCACAGAAGTGATGTCTGACATCAGGCGATCTTTGAAAGTCAGCAGCAATGGCAACCTAACCCGCTGCTATGAGATGACATGCTTAGATTTCACAGGCCTAAAATTACGTTCACTTCCACAGCCTTGTGCACCACATTAAACTTGAAAAAGAAAAAAAAAAAAGATCACTGCTGTTTGTTGGATATCACGGCACAATACAAAGCCAAACTTAATCCAGAGTCATGACTGTGCAGGTTATGCGCCCACGTTATTTAAAAAACACGAAAAAGCTGAAGTCGAGCAGAGTTATAAATTCCATTTGTCAAGTTCTCAACCACGACTATATAAGGAGGGAGTGAGTGGATTACTCATTTCACACCTCACAAATGCCTACGACGTGCTAAGGGATCTTGGAGAGCCTGTGCACACAAATGGCCCACAACTGCAGAGTAATAACAAATATCTTGGAAACAGCCGTGGGTGGGTGGTTAGTGGGATTCTTGTGTGTGAAATGAGGCTTTTTTTTCTCCTGAAGAGTCTGCTGCACAAATGGACTACAAGTCTTTTTTTTCCCCCTAAGATATTTATTAAAAAGTTTAAACTTAACTTAGATGAGGTAGCCTACTAACAGTCAATTGACATATATAAATAGAATTTTCAACAGACCCTAATTAGGAAATAATTTACACACACATATCAGTGCATTTCTGGTGGGGAGTCTACTTTCTATACAGCAGCTATATTGAACAAGTACATATTTACATCAGCCAGCAGACCCAAACAAGGTCACTAAGTTCTAAATATCTTTACAAAGAGTTTATCTGATGCCCATTCCAGCAGTGTTGGCCTATTCCTAACCCAAGCTACTGTTTCGACTAAAAAAACCACCCTATTCCACCTTAAATTGTCTACCATGGTCTCCACAGAGCTTTAGAGCAAGTTAGGCAGGGCAACACGTCTTGCCCGTCTGCCTCCTCCTCAGAAGAAACCTGGCTTAGCTCTGAGTTGGTCTCATCCAGGTCAGAGCAGAGGTCGTCGCTGGAGGTGGTGGAGAGTGCTGGGGACACCAGGGCTGTGTGAATGCTCTCAGACAGGAACCAAGTGCTGTTACAGCCGGGGCTGTCCGCTACGATGTCCGGGAGCATCACTCGGTGGCAGTCGTTGTTGCTAAGTGGCATACTTTCCAGAAGGTGCTTCAACAGCTCCGCGGCCACTGTTGGGTCAATCCCCGGGACGTTGGACACAAATGTGTGCACGTCGTGCATACACTGGATGTATCCGGCAGCGAAACGCTCGCAGGCCTCCCGGTGTACAGCGTCCACTTTCATGGACAGACAGACAGATGGAAACGACCGTTAAACGTTAGTTTCTAACGTTGAATTACTAACAGACACTCTGTGCTCTGATTGGCTGAGCCACGGTCGAAGCGCACCTGTGGCGGCTACAGTACAGTTGATTAAAATATTAATCCGCCAACAGTAATGAATTAATCAGTAGTTTTAGTAGTTATAAAGAACTACATTACTCGGCGGAAAAATGATTTGTAAGTTGTATTGCTGTTTACGTGTCTCTTTTTGTTATTAAACCTACGTTTAATACCGTACACTCAAGTAAATAAGGGTAAATAAGGTTTATACTTAAGGTTTACCTTGAGCACGACTTTGAAGAATGTTTTCCACTCGTTTCACTGTCATCTCCAGCACTTCGGCATTCTCCATCTTTGACTGTAACTGCAGCAACAAACATCAGGAACACAAGCTAGCTTAGCCACAACACACTCATTAGTGTAGTTACTGTTGAGCAACGGCGCTACATAAACTACATCATCTTACGTCTTCGTCGGCGATAAGGACTCTGAGTTCTTGTAAACTTTCATTGATTCGAGCCCTTCTTTTCTTCTCAACCAGAGGTTTTCTTATCTACCGAAAACAGTAAGGAAAATTGAGTTTCTTTTCCCAGTTCAAAGCTGACTTAAAGTATGAATACTCGCACTGAATCCTCACATGGGATCTTACCTTTCTGTCAGGTCTGACCCCACCGCAGTCATCCACTCTGTCCAGGTCGTGTGTGCTGCTGCTGATGGGGGCCATGTTGTTGCAGTTTAACCCAGGCGCAGCCAGGAGCCGACCGGACTGGAGGTTGGTTAGTTGGTGTGTGTTCCAAAGAGCCGTTAGAGGCCGTCAGTGGGACAGATGGCCGGGGCGATCCCAGCAGCAGTGAGCACAGAGAGGAAGAAACTGGGTGGGGTGGGGAATGCACTGTGTGCAGTCTGAATGTGGGTTCATTTGCATGTGAATTGGTGAACGAGCAACGACCCCCTCGCCCCCCCCAAACATGTGGTCACTTTAAATTGTGTCACAACGATGTCTTAACCATGAAGCAGCATGCAGACATAAGAGTGCAAAATATGGACAAAGAGGCTACAAAGATAATGTCAGCAACTCTGAAGTAGGTTACTTATATTCAGTTCAGTTTTATTTATATAGTACTAAATCACAACAATCACCTTAAAGCCACTCAAAGACTTCTTTTTACTCAAGTTGAGCACTCAGAGCACTTTCTACTACAAGGCTCATTCACCCAGTCTCACATTCATACAATGCTTTTCTGTATGCCCAAGTGCTTTTTCTAACATTTAAACACACTCAGATCAGCATCAGGGATCAGTGTTAGACATGTGAACTGGAGGATCCTGGGATTGATCCACCAATCTCTGCCACTTGAGCCACAGCCACTAGCGCTATAGACCATATGTTTGTCAGTCCACACATTCATTATTTTTTTGGAGCTTGTGAGGCATCACCCCATCTATAGTACTAGATGGGTCCTGGACAATATGGACCACTCTTATGTGTAAAGAGCCTGGAACCTCTTTAAAAGTTATCAAGACCTGAAAACAGTGATGCCACTATGGAAAGAGTAGATCATCCCTATTGCATTAGGACTTCACTCTGCTGTGGTGTGGGTTGTAACCCTTTCAGGACACACTTCTATCACTGACTATCAGCTCAAATTTCCTATATTGTCTAATACATTGCTGCGAGTCTTATGTCTGTAGTGACTCATAGATGCTGTAATGATTACTGAGACAAGGAGATGAGAACTGTGTGTACAGCATGGCTGTAGAAATGTGCATATATTACTGATTAGCATATTTCTTGTAATGTTCACAAGAAAGACATGAATAATTTAATGTTACTATGTATATTAGAATGGTATTCATGACATCAGGCTTGTTTTATGTACAATATAGATACTTAATCTGTCTTAAAGTCCACTTTGTAGCCACATTCAGTTTTATACTATACTAAAGGCTAAATTACATGATATTACACACTAATCAAGTCATACACAATCACCTTGTATAATACTCTATGCACTGATGAGCCCATGGACATGTGAGCAGCATTATCTTCCTTACTACTAAGTAGTGATGACCTATTGATAACTTTATTGCAGTGTAGTAGCTGGATCAGCCAGTTTGAAACATCACAATATTTCCGGATGATAGCGTTGAGAACATTGAGAATAGAAGATTCAGCTTTAAATAAAATACGGAAAGCACTTCCATATTGGGCGCTTGTCTTCAAAATAAGGGCACGTGGTAGCCTAATATCCCCGAAATCGAGATAGAATTAGCATTTTTTCCACTCAAGCCGCTTTAAACGTTTAATTATATTCACCAGGAAGCAACTAAGCTCGCAGTCTGTTATTTTTAGCGGTTTTCTGGAAGTCGAAGTCCGATAGCGGCTCTTATTTTGACAGCGGCGAGGCGGCTTTTCCCTGAGACCCACACACTGCTTGTTCGTCAGAGAAGACGCTCTTGTGAGGTCACCGAGCCCCGGGGGCGAGCCTGGTCCGGCGCTATATAATCTTCCCGGTCCGGTGGACGAAACCAGCGCACTGAATCAGACAGGAGACAAAGCAAGCACACACTGAGCAAACAAACATGGTGAAGATCACTTTCCAGCCAGTGTCGGCGCAGAAGCCCGAAAAAGACAACGATGAGGACAAGATCATTATACCTCAGCCTCACGTGAGTTTGCACACTTTGTCTTTGTTTCATGCTGCGGCATTTGTCTTTTGTCTCATTATAGCATAAGTAGATGTTTACTCCTGCATAGGCTGTAGCTTAAAAAAATAAAATTGAATATAATTAGTTTTGCTTTCTTTGTCCATGCATCATGGCTTTTAATGGGAATGGTTTTATGTGATTAACGTGATTATAAAGAAAAGCGTGTAATTTCTTAAAATGATATATTGCATTTGTTTTCTTAAAAAATATGATTAAACCCTTATCTATAAGCTTAAAGGTTAACAAAGGTAGTGTTTCTGAGCATAAAAAAGTTTTATTGTGCATTAATATAACAACAAGGGAACAGCCCCAGCATTGCAATACAATCCCAGCTATGGGATGTTGGTATTACATCACCTTGTTTAGCCACAGCGAGGAGGCACACTGCAGAAGAGGCAGTCCTGTATACATGTGTGCAATTAGCAGAAACAGGACATAATTTCACTAAGTCGTTCATAAAGTGTGCATGTATAAGATAAAAATCCCAGGCTTCTCGCTGTTAGTGTACAGATAGCCTCGGGTTTGTTTGTTTTTTGTCGCTGTGAAGAAACAATAGAGCTGTCAGATGTGGATACTGCACCAGTCTGTAATGTCACAAGGTGTTATACCACGTGTGTCCTGCAGATAGTGCCGGAGAGCAGATGAGAATGAGTGGTAGTAATCCAGCAGCAAAGTGTGTGTTGTGTGTGAGTATTGTGTAAAGGCAGCTTAACCCTCTCGAAACTAGCAGCATAAAGAGTCAGTGTCGGTTTGAACTAGCTGTTTTATAGCTCCTGCTTTCGATGAATAGAATGGAGGAGGTAAAACTTGGAAAATTCAGAGTGTATTTCAAAAGTCAAGGAGTTTAGTTGTGTCTCAATTTCAGCTCTGCAACACTTTCAGGCTCCAGTTCTCAAACATGTAATTTAACTACATAGATGTAGTTTCTCACAGATGGATTTTTTTTCTTGCTTGTGTAAAGTGGGGTTTGCAGAACGGCGTGTACCTGTATTAGCTGAGTGGGAAGTCGGATCTGTCACCAGCTTTTCTTAGCCTTGTTTCTGGACCTCTTCCCCAGAGTTGAACATAATTAGATATCTGGCACATAATGGATGTTCACAGAAAGCTTCTCACCTTTTTCCCCCCCCAGCACACTGCACAGATGACGCACCTATCACTTCTGCAAACATATTTTACCAATGCTCGTTACGTCAACAGAAGGATGTGAAAGGCTGTGTGGATTTTCATTGGCTGCTATGGCAGGCTAGGCGTCAGAGCCAATGTGTGTAGATCTATTAATATGCCCGCCTCTGCCGAGGGACTCCTGCTTCACGCAACTGTCCTCATTTTTAACTCCCACCAAGGGAGCTGAGACTTAATATCTGCAAATATGGAGTGTGGAAGTAGGCCTCTAAGAATAGACCCAGACGGCCATGTGCCAGCATCTTCGTCAGAGCCTGCTTCCGCTCACCATAGCAACAGTAGTAGGGAGAGGCAGCAGATTGACTGAGAGACTGTGGGTGGGCATCTGGTGTGCTTTATTCATGTCCGTCGTACGTCTACCAGATCTCGACTTGGCACTCGCTTCTTTTCAAAATTAACTCTGCTACAAATTTGGGTTTTGGGTATGAAAGTAAAGTAGTGTGAGTGTGATAGGATTAGATACAAACATTTCACATTGTACAGCAAATTCAGAGTTGCAGTGCATCATTTAAACTACTCTTAAAAACTTTCACACACTACTATGAAAAGAACTAAGATGTAGGATAAAATCTAAGACCTGAACTCTAATCAGTCTGCTTTTCTTTTTTTCAGGGGCAGCCAGTTCACCCAGTCAGGCCAAAGAAGCCTTTTCCAACCGGCCTGTGCTGCCTTGCCTTTGGCCTGGCGGTTTTCCTGATAGGACTGGTGTTGGCGTCTGTCTTTATCTATCGCCACTACTATATACCTCAGGTTAGTCAGCAGGTACCCCTCTTTTCTTAAATAACATCCTGAACACAGTGGGTAAAAATCACACGTCACATGCTGACACAGCTCTGTTGCATCCCATTAGCAGATCCCAGAAGACAGTTTGTTCCATTGTCGGGTTATCTTCGAGGACTCTGTGTATGCTCCTCTGAGGGGGCGGCAAGAACTCGAGGAAAACGTCGGCATCTACCTTGAAGACAACTATGAGCAGATCAGTGTACCCGTGCCACGTTTTGGTGGCAGCGATCCTGCTGATATCATCCACGACTTTCAGAGGGTAGGTGTTTGTGTTCGCGTGTTTTCTCCTGTCATTACACTTATTTGTAAGTCTTTGATTGAGGCGTAACACGATTTCTCTCTTTCTCCGTTCCAGGGCCTTACAGCTTATCACGACATCGCACTGGACAAATGCTACATCACCGAGCTGAACACAACCTTAGTGATGCCGCCACGCAACCTGTGGGAGCTGCTCGTCAATGTCAAGGTGAGACACGCAGTGCATTAGGTGTTAATGCCACTTGTGGTTGTAAAAGCATTGTAAGAGATAAATGGCTGTCTGAGAGTGAAGGACAGTGTGTTCCCACTTTCCTGTTGGCAGCATTCCTCCTACAGACCGATCAATCGAGTGATTCATTTGTGTCTCTTTGCCACAGAGAGGGACGTACCTTCCTCAGACGTACATCATCCAGGAGGAGATGGTGGTGACGGGGAGGGTGAGGAACATGAGGCAGCTGGGCCCTTTCATTCACAGGCTCTGTTACGGCAGAGAAACCTACCGCCTCAGACGCCGCAGCCAGCGCCAACGTGAGTTAACACATTCACTTCCTTTTCCAGTCTGTTCAGGCTATATGAAATGCTAAATAATGTAGTGACATGTGCAGGATTGCTTCCGCTTTTTGTCACCCTCTTTTTCACACCAGCTCTTGTGAAATGTTGAGTCAAGTGACGTGTGCTGGTTTGCTGTAAACTCTGTACCTCAGGAGGAAGATGTTCCTCCACTGAGTCACAGGGAATCCAGTGTCCAGATTAGGTGTGTAGGAGCAAAGAGAGAGAGTGACAGAAAAGCAAATACAACGAGGACCATATAGGGTCTTCCTTGTGAACACTTGAGACAGTGCGTCTGCAGTGTAACATGCTGCTGTACCAGCCTGGGAGCCTGATTATTATTGTGTGTGTGTGTGTTTGTGTGGGCTCAGCCTGGGAACTTCCTGCTATGTGAGTCACTTGTAGTGCAGTGGACACATCCACACACTCTGTGGAGGTGTTTGTGATTTGGATGAGTGATATCTGTGTCGTTGCTGCCTTTGATTGGGTTTAGAGCTTCAGAAATGATGCAACAAACTTCCCCCTGCGTACATATATGGACGTGATTTGTGGGGATTGCTGCTGCTGATTCAAAATGGACGCTGTAGGCAGAGTAGCTTGAGACACCATGTGAACAAATGTCCGCTTTTGATTCTGAACAGATTTTCTAAATGCGTTGTGCTTTTCTCTTCCAGGTATTGAGAGGCGTGAGACCAAGAATTGTCACAGCATCCGCCACTTTGAGAACACTTTTGTGGTCGAGACTGTGATCTGCGACCGGTTCTAAATCTGAGGTGGAAATCACAGCCATCCAACACTGAAGCCAATTTAAACCATACCTCTTGAATTCCTTAAGCGTTAAACTGCACTTTAAGAGCAAGCGTTTGTCTCGTACTTTTAGTTTCGGTTCCAGTTCCAGTTCGGATGTTTTTGTTTAAACTTTGAAATGCTTTTTTTTTTTTTTTTTTTTTTTTTTTTTTTTTTTTTTTATGTCCATGTACTATGTTAATGTCTTTTTAATTTAAATGGATACCTGGATAATGTTATAGATTTGTTTAGATATATCTGTAGCTTGTCATGTTGTGCAGAAGGTGTTAACCTGTGTATGTAAGTTTGTGACATTTACATCAATGGACTTGATTTCATTTCATTTTTATACTTGTCCTCGTATTTTTTTTCAATTAAGTTATTTTTAGTTACCTTTTTTTTTGTTTTGTTTTGAATGTCGGAAGATGGCGAAACATACCTCATGTAGTTAAGATATTACTTTGCTGGTTAATATCATAATGAGTGGTGTATATAACTTTGATTGTTCCTAAGCAATATATACTGTACATTGATTTTCTTCTTAATTTCATATTGTTACATGCATAGATTTTTATCTGAGATCAACTTGTTTTGTGGATGATCATTTCTTTCTTGTTTGCCTTTTAGTTTTGTTCTTCTCACACTTTCCTACTCCTTGGATATAAATGGCTTTAGACTGTAATTAGTAGCAGTGCTGTAGAAGGACAGAAGGAACCAAAGTCTGCAGTCAGGGATGCTACAAGCTTGGTTTTAAGGACATATGAATTATTTATAAAGAACGCTTTATAGTCTAGATCACTTACTGTAGATTATATCAAAGGCTAAAAGCTCATGTTGTCTTGCTCTTCCCCTCTTCACTCGGATTTGCCTGTTGTCCTCAGCTCTTGCCATTTCCTAATCTTTCCTATCTTGCCATTATAATGTTCTCCAATGTTTGTTCGCCCCAGCTTAAAAAAGGAAAAGATTTTTGAGTGTCTTTCTGATGTATAAGTTGGAGTAAACCTGATTCTGTTGAGAGAGCAAGAGAGAGATCCGTGATCTGTTATCATATTTCACTGTCTTGGGTACTGTATTTCATTGTACAGTCAATTTTTCTTGCAAAATCTTGCTGCTTTAAGAATAAATTATCAAACTTTCTTGGTGATGTTTTGAATATTCTTCAACAGTTTCGGTGGCTCATAATCACTGTGTAGGCTGTGGGTTAGATCAGTTGGAGATTGTCTGAGTAGTACTGATAAAAGAGTAGGAGAAAGAAAACGGCTTTACACTGTCTTGTGGCATTCTCACATAAATGGAACAAAGTTACAGTGATAATATCTGAAAGTGTTCCTCTGCAGCTTTGTTATCAATTAATCAACATAATCTGTCCAGGTTGTTTCCCTTCAAAACTGAAGCGTAAGAGACATTTGTAATTTGATCAGTCTACTTTACGGTGTGTCGTCTAATAATGTAAGTTTAAAAAAATCCTGAATTTATTATAGTTACAAAAATACAATATATAGGTAAAAGTCTAGCTTCCTGCTGCATTTCATTAATTAAATATTTAGGCTAACTATTCATAATATTCACTCATAAATCCTTTTTGGTTTTGTCTTCACATTGTCTTTATTTTTATTTTAAACTTATGAAGAAAAGGGAAAAAGCCCAGACTGACAAACTCCGCGGGCTGGCTCAAGATGCAGGGATCACAAAAACATTTTACAAATAAAAATAAAATTTAGTACCAAAATGCAGAAACTTAAATTAAAATAAAATAAAAATTAAAGTTTCAGTATGCAGGTAATGCAATGAAACCAGAATATGACGGTTTCAAAGAGAGCTTTTCACATGTTTTTAAGCAAGATTTATACATTAAATACAGCATTACGGTACAGTTAAGCCACCAGTGAGGCACGCTGTCATAAAACACACTCCGCTGTCACCACAAGATGACCGCTCAGCATTGGCAATATACGGTCAGTGACACCTCCGTGTGCTTCATATGCAATTTTCCATTTGACTTTTCATGTGACTGCATTCACATAAACCCAAACAGTAATATGAAAACAGTTCTTTCAGCAGTGATGCATGCAGGGCCAGGACTACATATTTACAGCTTTTAAACATTTTAATAAAACTATTATGCATCTAAGGTTGCAATCTAGAAATAAAATACAAAGTTCAGTACAGGTAAATATGAAATGCTACGGCTAACAATAAAAGTTTATAAACAAAACAAAAAAAGCATATGCAGTCAATTTTCATCTGCAAAACTGTAAACAGACCACGTAATGCAATGATCATAAATGTTTTAATCCTCCCATTATAATAATGTCACTTTTAATATTATTTTTTTTTATATTATACTTTTTACTATCATTTAGGAGATTTATAAGACAGAAAACGAATGTAAAATCTATTTACAATGCACAAAAAAAATCCTCTCTACTCTTCCTCAGGCCGTGTTTATTTACATATTTGACTGTTGATGTATTTGTTGATGAAATATTTACATTTAATTATTATTTAATAAATATAGATGATATCGTTACTTATTTTGCAGTGGAATTTTTTAGTACCATTTAGGAATCATTGTATTATTTAACGTTTTAAAAAAATTGAAATGAACTACTGAAATTATTGCTAATGTTTTGTTTTAGTTTCATATTCACGTAAAGCTGTAACTATGGATGTGATTTATAAACCCTGATTCATTTGTGTACTGGAAATATTTGAATTGTATTTTATTAGATATATTGGCCTATATTACTTTTGTTTACTTTTTATGTAAATCTGCATTTCATAGATTAGAGATTCACTACTAAAATATGCTTATTATTACAATTAGTTTACTTATTTTAATAAAAAGAAAAAATTATGTATCTCTTAAATTCGTTTAGTCTGAAATGGTTAATCTAAAATAGCGGATTTTGTCTTTGATGAGAATTTTGACTAATAAGAGCCCACTTTGTGCATGTTTGATTTCAGTCCTAGATAATATCACAAAGAAGCTTTTGAACTGTTTGTCAGTACCAGTTCTTTAAAATGAGTCATGCAGCCTATCCCTGTCACTTTCCCACTCATTGTTGGTTTGCAGGTTTGAGTGACCTTTTCATGCTTTTAATGATTTTTAAAGCATGTTCGACTGTGGCTTTTCAGTTCATTGGTTGTTTTTCAGCCTTCGTTTAACGCATCAGAGCGCTTTGAGGTTAGAGAGGTGCCTACTGGCTTCCTGCTGCTGGATCAGCCCATACAGCCTTGCATTCAGCTGTGTGGTTAATTTAGACTACACTCTGACCTGCTTCCTTACGAGCAGATTAATTACTTTTAGTGCGTGACACTTTGCTTATCAGCTACTGGGTCCATTATTGACTTGTCTCCAGCTTTACTGCTCTGATACAAAACAAGGCTTTAGCCTCTAGGGACAGTTTCTGTCTTAACTTGACTCGCCTCTGTCCCGTTCAGAAGTGCTGTTGGTGGCTCTTCTTTGGCTCAGTATTGACATCCTGAAGCTGTGTCTGGTGTTCCTCACTTCATGGGCAATAAAGTAGTAGCACATGGCGTCCAGACAGCAGGTGATGTTTGACAGGCACATAGCAATCTGTACGAACAGGCTGAGATTGGCCTTGGTGCGACAGTCCTGAAATGCTCCTTGATGCACCTGCAAGTATGTGTGTCAAGGAAACATTAGTTTACCATCAAAGAAGCATGTATGACAGTTTTGGTTTTTAGCAGAGGTAGCACCGCAGGTCCTATCTGTGAATTTTCCTATGAAGATCCTCTCTGTGTACATCTGCAGTGTTTACGCATGCTACTACACTTGCTAGACTCTCTGGTTTGATAATTCATTTTTAATAACTTCAGCTTTTGAAGAAAAGTTTTATCCGCAAGTTTCAAAATTATACACAAGTGCACCCCAACGAGAACCCCAGTGGTTGCAATCATTTAGCCTTGTTTCGTCGTATCATATGTGTTACTGACATAAAAAGCGTAGCTGAGTCATAAAATTTGCATCGTCCTGCCCACTGAATTTTTTTGAATACTCAACATAAATCTCAAATCAAAATAAAGAAGCTGTATCACTAAATTAATTAAAGGTGATTGTAAATGACCTGCAGAAAGTTAAATGTTTTTCACTGAATATTAATAACCCTGCATTTGTGTTTTATTAGGCCCTGTTGTAAGCTTTTCTGGCACTTAAATGAATATATTGTAGTTGTTTACTCTATTGCTTATACACACACACACACACACACATATATATATATATATATATATATATATATATAAAATCATGAAAACAAGTAAAAACTGCTCTTTCTAATCACAGAATATACACAACATGCTCCTTCATTAAAGTGATTAGTAAATCAATAAATAGCTTTATGAAATAATTTCAGTACAGATTATATTTTTCTGATATAGGCTACCCAGGAGTTCGAGACTTTAAACATCAAATATTTCAATGTTTATCTGCTGAAGATAAACATGATAAAGAACAGCTACTAAATGGATGCTAAGGTGATATGCTTTGGACTGTTGTTTCAGTTTCTTTACATTTAAAATGAGCATAAAAAGAGCTTTGGGTTTCTCACCAGAAATTGAAGGAAGATGGCCAGGTGGCTCGGAGTGAAAGGCACCAGGAACGCACACAGGCCGCTGTAGATGATCTTCACACAGGCCCGGCTCTGTGGGCTGTGCTGGCCAGACTGCTGAAGTGTCCAGATGATCTGAACTGAACAGAAAACCACCACCAGTGCAGGCACAACGAACCCAAACACCTGCACACTGATGATGATCGGAGGTTTCCAGCCTTCATTTGAAAACTCGTGGAAACAATGAAATGTGTCGTTCTTGCTGTTCCTGAAGTTGCAGATGACTGGAATGACTGATGCAGACACCAGTATCCACACGGCCACACAAGTTGCCATAGCTACGTTGGGTGAACGCAGCTGCTTGGCTTTAAATGGGTGACAGATAGCCACCCATCTATCTACAGCTATACACATAATGGTGTATATGCTTCCATATATTCCATAAAAATAAAGCCCTTCTAAAATCGAACACAGTTCGTGGAAGCTGGCGGGCCACTTGTGATTAGTGGCATGCATTTTGAAGGGAAGCGGCAACAGGAGAATCAAGTCCATCATAGCCAAGTTTATCATGTAGATAGTAGATTCTGTCTTTTTTCGCAGAAGGCCGCAGAACACCACCAGCGCTGCAATATTGAGAATCAGACCGACGACAAATATAGGAATATAGAAGACCAGCTCCAAAACTTTCATCACTCTGTCCACATGTGTGAAGTCTTCAGTGCAGTTTTCTGTCATGTTGTTGGTCATGTTGTCACTGCAACATAACAGTTGGATTCAATTTTATCTCAGCACCTCGGCCAGGATTTCAAAGAACAGTTTAAGTTGTCTTTCCTGTTTTTGTTACTCGTTCCCACACAGAAACGGCTGTATGATGTGCCACTATACCAAGCCACTAGAAACCTTTCAGCTGTGTGGGTACAGGAACTGTGAACTTGTTTTTTTGTTTCTGGTATAAACAACATAGCAAACATAACAGCATTGTGAACATTATTAAGCTTCAGCCTCCTGATTCTCATGAAAGTAGCAGCAATAGTAAGCTTAGTAAAGTACAGACTGGAGTAACTTTTATTTTACTTGTACCTTTTAAAAAAAAGTGAATATAAATTACCAAGATTTCAAAGGAAATACTTTTGTTTCTGCTGTTATATCAGTTTTGAAATCTACAACAGCACAGTCAACTGGTTCTCTATTTGAGGTTATTTGTTTAGACACTAACAATATTCCCATTTACCTCTGAGTGTTTACTGATTTAATATCAGCTGGAAACAAATGAGCAGGTGGTTCGTCACGCGTTCTACTCTGCATTGCATTGGTTGGGATGGACAAATCTCAAACCTGTTGCTTTTCTGAGCAAAGACCTGGTTTTACAGGAAAACCCAAAATATATCTCTGACATGAGTGTCTGTGCATCAAGATCACACGGTACTTAAATAAACCTAATGTTAAATAACCAGGCAAGTTTTGATTGCATGTACGTCGTGTCGCTGGCTGCAGAAGTCCCTCATTACAGCAAGCAAGCTGAAGACCCTTTGCACTTGGATCAAAATAATTTGCATGAAGATAAAAAAAGATTTTATATACAATGAAACCTGACTTTTAACTTAAGCATTCATTAGAAGTAAATAAATAAGTAAGTAAATAAATAAACAAATAAATAAATGAAATATGTCTTGTAGTTTAAGCTACTCATGTTTGAATCACCATCAATATGTAACTGCAGCACTTTTAAAATCTAACCTTTTACGATCAGCTAACATGTCGAGTGGAAAATGTGAAATCTAGTTGTGTTCTTACCTCATGCCAGTCAAGTTTCAGTGTGTCTGACTGTCTGCACTGTGCCAGACGCACTTCTGCTTTTTCAGCCTTTGTTGTTTCATCACCACTTCCTGACTGTGCCACACATCATGCATGTGTTCAAATATGCATTATAGCTGTTTAAAATCAAAGCAGACATGAACCTGCCCAGCACATCTTCTGGAACTCTATTTACGTGTAAACATCTGAAGAAAGGAGCAGCAGCACTCAAAATTATTATGTTTAAGTGGTATAAGATATTTTCCCAAAATGACTGTGGGGTTTATTCTGATAGGCTGCTTTCTCCTCTCTATCATAAAGGACTTCGTTTTTTTTTTTTTTACTTTGACTGGGTTAGACAAAAGATAAAATCTACATGCCGTGACTTT
>VVHJ01030997.1:24221-35252 GCA_015107715.1 Tylochromis polylepis
CAAACATGCAAAGACAAAAGACACATTCATCCAAGCACTAACTGCATATTGGCACTGCAGGTACAAACAACACGGCTGTTTGCTTTCATTGAAAAAGCCCCTTTTAAAGATGTTCTCTTCTTAATTTGACTCTACAAATGTTTGTTAATGGTTTAATACAAACTTGAAAACTTCTGCACAGTGACACCAAGGAAATATTTTTGAAAATTATTCAGGTACAGTTACTGAGAAAAACCAATAAAAACCTTCCGTGTACGGCTGAAAAAAAATCAAATACATTTCTCACTGATTGGAAAAGTAAGACACAGACAAACAAAACCACAAACACTTCCTTTTTACAAAGAAGTAAAAACATGTACTGAAGAAAGGCAAAAAAAATATGACTGGAAAACAAACTGCCCACAAACAACATATATATATATATATAAAAACACAAGTGACAAATGGCATGTGGTACAGCATTGTACTGGAAGAGCCAGCCAGTCTCTAAGATTGTTCTTTCAGCAACAAGTGGAGGTGTTGAGCAACAATTTGAGTATTTAGGAAATCTGCAAATAGTCAGATAAGAAGCCTGCCACAATTTTGAGCAAAACAAAAGACCCGTTTTACATAAAGGTCGAGCCTGGAGTTGAAAGATGGAGCTGAGAAGCAACAGAGAAGCACTGACACACCAACAGTCATGGTTTACCAACACATACACACACATGCACACACACGCACACACACACATAAAACATATGTGTTTCCTCTAGGAGGCGGTGAACTTCCTGAGTGTGATGACGATGAGAGCGAGGAGGACAGATGCTCCCAGGAAGACTGCTATAACTATGGCTGTGATGGCCCCCGGCCCCATGGCCCCTGCACGCACACACACATATATTTATATATACACACGCAATTAGGAAAGATAACTTATTTGGTGGTTGTGTACTCTTGATCAGTTAAAAACGGGACAATTTTACCTTCCTCTTCGTTGAAAACTTCTGTGGCATCATCATAGTCGATGGTGGAGGGATGGTCTGTTAAGTAGTGGGTTTTGGGGGTGGTGTTGCTTGGTGGCTCATCTCCAGACACGGTGTCTTGGTTGTCCCTAGTTGCTGGGGCAGTGTCTGAAACAGTGTCTGCAGAACAAGGACAACAAGGATAGCTTTTATTTAAAAAAAAAAAAAGAAAAGACATAGCTGCACATCAGCTATGATTGCATGTTTTCTTATGAAGTCTTTTCACTGACGAGGTGCCAGGTTTGCTAACGGGCCTGCTTGTCTTTGTGTTAGGTGGGATGCAGAGCTGCATGCATGGGGCTTTCTGTAAGGACTCCAACAGCATCTCTCTTGTCTCACTGGGTTAACAGCTCAGGTCTGGGTATAAAGATCTCTTTGTAGAAGATGAACATTTTGTCCATTTGAGGTCCAGGTAGAGTCTCTCATCATGTTTCTTTTTCCCCAAAAGGGTTCAGCCAAATGTAAACAGAACAAACAAACAAACATCCTGCAGGGGAGGAAGCGATTTGCCGACTCTGCTCTCAACTTCAGTCGTCTGTTCTCCTTCCATTCCAAATCTTCTTTGTCTGGCATTCCTCTGCTCTGAGCTTGTAGTCACCCTGAGACTTTTCACACCGCTGCAGCAGACAGAAAAACACGATGTCTCTCTGGACTTAATTTTTCTGTTTCCTAACTAATTTTTAGAGTTCGGGAAATGCTCACTCGGAGAGTTTGAACCACTTCAACGGCTCTGGCAATCAAACAGCTGTACAGCTGTTTTTTAGAAATCAGAGGGGGAAAAACTGATCGTCATCTCTACTTAAAAAACAAGCTCAATGTAGACAAGCCCACCCATTCAGACCCTCACAGATTCAATTATTCTGTCCTCAACTCTGCACATACCAACAAAACCGTAATGCAAACATATTTACACTCAGCTATTTGACCCTACATATTTACTTTGTGGCCTTTGATGCCCTCAGAAAGCTCCTTCACCCTTATTTCAGGCTCAAATACACCGTATTTAGTTGCTAACAGAGGGGAAAACACGACAAAATTACAGACACCAGTGCACATCATATCATGTCATGTTAGCTGTGGTATCTCTGAAATTCTGATATGCAGCCTGATGTGAGTATTGACTCAGAGTTGTGTGCAGCTTCCTGTCCTGTAGTTGGCTGAAGGTTTTGAGGCCTGGGCCTGTGGCCAGCTCAGGCATCAATGAGGCCTTCAGCCTGGGCCACAAAAGGCAGCTTGTGCGGTCACGCAGGGCAGCAGGCTGCAACCAGTAACAACCGGACAGGCTCTAGCCAGCCAGTGGCTGGGCACTGGATGTCAAACAAACTTGTTTATTAAATATTCTCTATGTGTGAAAAGCTGCACCTTCTGGACAGAATGATTTAATAAGAAGGTAAAAAAATAGTCATGATGTTTTCCGTTGGGTTTGTTTCCATGAGGAGGGGTTTGAATCTAGTCAGCAAGCCCCTAGAGAAAAAAAATATTATCTACTGTCTGTGCCCAGCATGTTTGGACTCTTTTCTTTCACATGACCCCTCCAACAGTTTTCTTACAAATGAATTATAATCTCTATTAATCATATTAAGGTGGTTGTTGCTGCAGTATTTTTCCATTTGTGATAATTTGTCAAGTTTGGATTTATACTATTAGAATTTTGGAGATTGTAACCATTCAAGCACAACATTTAGCTGTTAAACTGCAATACATAAGTGCAAAATTAATTCATGCTTAATGGAATAATTCATTATAAAGCATGTAAGGTTTTTAAGGAATACCTACAGAGTCTCACAGAGCTGCATTTTCAGCCATCATCACTGATGTGCTATAACGGCATGATCATGTTATTGAATGCACATTTTTCATGTTAAAAGGATGTGTAATGCTTTTAGCACAGCTAAAATCTGTTGTGTTTATTAAAGAAGCAATATGTTTGGGTGGCTGAAGTGTGTGGATCCTTAGTGTGTTTCAATTACAGTCTCAAAATATCTCTCAAAATTCTTTCTTCTGAAACTCGTAAGGGAAACTGCCAAAGATCCCATACCACAGTTTATACTACTCCCTTTAAAAACCAGCACAGTTCATTCTGATACCATTTAATGAAGCTGCCTGCTGAAGACAAGTGAAGTGCCTGTACAACAGTTCTGACCTTGATCATCTTATTTGTTGCTGTCCTTTTTGTTAGAGCAAGTTTGCTCTGTTTTCTGAAAGTAGCAGTACACACCTGTGCACTGAAGAGCTTTCATTTCCAAAAATAAAAATATGAGTTTTCGAAAGAAGTTATTGTCTGAGTTGCATGTTAACCCTTTAATGCCTAGTGTATCATATTTGCTACGTGTGGGTTTTATGAGTTTTTGAGACTTCCACATCAGCAGTGTGATTTTTTTTCTTTTTCCTCCCAAAAGATTGAAAATTTGCACAATGCATTTTTAAGTACTGCAAAAAAACAACTAAATAAATAAATAAATAAAATGCTTGATGTTTCAAATATGATACACATTATATCTCAAATATGCAAATTCATTTTTTAAAATTTATCACAAGGTTCAATAAACAGTCCATTTAAAAGAAATTCATTTTTGGCAGTTATTTCATGGCCGGGCTTTAAAGGGTTAACAGAGCATTCAGAGCAACATTCAACAGCCACTTTGAGTTGTGTTAACATGTGTGCTATATATAAATTGACAGTTTTTTCTGTCCTATTTAACCATGCCAAGCATGAACCAGGAAAGCACTGCAAAAAACATTATTGTTTGTTTTTTTTAACTGGAGTGTTTTTTTTAACCTTCTGACAAATCAAAAAATAAATATGAAATTGCATATATGAGTTTTAATTTGTAGCATTTTTGCTACATCTGTCATTTACATGCAGTTAATTGCTCACAGTAGTATTGCTCACTGTGTGCATCTGATTGTGTACATCACGTTTTTCAGGGTGGAAAAAAAAATTATTGCCGGTTTCTCTCTTTTTAAAGATACACTCTGACTCCAGACGTCAGCTTTTCTTCTTATACAGCACAGACTCGCCACGGTTTTGGGAGGCTGTGGGCAGGGCTGATTTCAGACACCAAAAAGCACAGAAGCCCATTTGTTGGGGCCCCTGGCCTCCTTGCTCTGGATTTCACACAAGTCAGACTGGTGACAAAGCACGCAGACGAATGCATGTGAAAAGCAACTTGGCAGAGCATCGAAAACCACGAGTAATGCAGCCCAGACATGACACGGGTGGTGTTGTGTACCCTCACGTCACCATCTTAAAATACCACAGTTGGTGGACACATTTTCCACAGTAAAATATTTGAAAAATAATTGGTGTGTGTTTTAGATTTTACTCTGAAACATGGACAGCCTGAAGAGACTTTCTTTTCCATTTTCACTTACACGACTACACCACTGACAAGGCCACGATTCTCAATACAGAGTGTATGTGAGTAATTATCACACTGTTTTTGCTTAAACTTCTTATTTGACATTTCTCTGTTTGTTTCCCATGTTGAGTCAGCCAGTGAAGCTGCCTGTCACGCTCATCTTGGATGATGTTGTGGTCAAGACTTATGACAACAATTGACGACACTGCTGTATGACATTGCAGCCGTGCCACTGCAAATTTATATATTAAGTCAGCAGAGATGCAGCCTGTAGCCATGAAAACTTGGCCTTATTAGCACTTCTCCTGGCTGGAGTTTTGTTTGCTCTATGATCCAACAAAGCATTCATTCGTCAGTGTTGGGAGGCATAGAAGACGTGCTTTCACCTTGCAACTGCGTGCTCCAGAATTAGAAAAGCCCACAAAATGTAGAAAGCTGTAGGCAAGTCATAACTCCCGCAGACTTGTCTTTCACAATATATGTAGGTGTTATGTAAACGGTGACAGTTCACACATTTGTCTTTGCCTCTTTCCCATACAGGACAGGGAGGACCTTGTTGTCCTATTGCCCTCTTGACTGCTACTCTGACCTCTAGGGGTGGGAGCGCATCTACAGTCCCCAGAGGTTTTCTCGGGTGGATCTGAGATATGTTCCAAAGAAACACTGGCAGAGGTAAGAGAAAGTAAAAGAAAGAGCAGTGATGTGGCAATCTGTCAAGGGCTATTTCCGATTGTCAAACCGAAATAGCCCTTATTCAGAGAACCAATAGTTTTTGTGTGAAATGTTCTTCTTACCATCTCTAAATCCTCTTCACGCACATAAATGCACTCCAGAGCCACCAAAATCCAAACCAGCACTACGCTGAATCACTTCAGTTTAGCTCGAGTGAGAGGGCGGCAGGTTTGAGTTTCATACGAACATCAGGCAAAGCAACTGAGTCATCCTGTTCATCAAAGAGCAGCTTTCACAGCTCTCTCAGTTCTCACAACTGCATCATTTACATCAAGCCGCCGACACACACATCAGGCCCTCAGTGTGCCTTTGTGGGAAAAATGACATGAATATACAAAGTTTTTTGTTTGAGAGCTGTGAGAAACGCAAGCAGCAATGTCTAAAAACCCTAAAAATGTACTCATATATAAGAAAAGCTCAGCTATAATAAAAGAAAATACTTTCTTCTTTATGGAGAGTCTGAAATTCTCTCAGTGTCTGTAAAGAAATCACTTCGACCTACTTAAAAAATAAATAAATAAATTTGCTCACATTTGAAATGTGACAGGCTGATGCTTTCTTTACGGTTTCGCATGTTTCGTTTTGGAACATTTCCACCTCCATTAACTCCTGCGCAACCAGGTGAACTTATTTATGTATTCGACAAATGTATTCCACAAATATATATATATTAATATTACTCAGAACTTGAGGTTTTACCTGCATGGACAAAGACTACCAGGAGGACCAGCAGGGCAACTCTGCAGATGCTGCTGCTGCTGTGAACCATGGTGGCTGCAAATGACGAGCGTCTCCAAAACCTCCTCAAGCAGAGTCTCCTAATGAGTAGCTGATTCTGTGAGGGGAGCAGGAGAAGAGTATGGGGCAGTGTAGAAGGGAGAAAGGTAGGCAGCTGAGGGGAAAGAGAGCGGGAGAGAGAGTGAGAGAGGGATGGTGGGTGGAACTAGGTGTGCACAGGACTTTCTGGACAGTGTGGACTTTGTGAGCATCACGGAGGCCCACCCACTCCACAACTTCTCCGGTCACATAGTTGGGGTGAGAGGTAAACATTCGGGGCAGGTCACATCAGGCAGGCCTCTGCTGGACATTTAATTCTTAAAGGAAATATCTGACCGCAAACTAGAGGATGTCAGTGACAAACTACGTATTGAGAAAATCTAAAGACAGTCTTCTTTGTTGTTACTGCTTCAAATATGTAAATAGTATTTTAAAGGGGTGCTTCAGCAAACTGGCACCACACTTCCAAAAGAGTTGGTAGACTCCTCATAAAATACCAGCTCCTACATGTACGCTCAGGCTAATGGCCCAGTGATATTTTCCTTGTGTTCCTGTGAAGTCACGTGCTCCAGGAATTGCTGGTTTCCTGAGCAGTCAGTCTTAGGTGACCTACCAGTTAGGTCATTTTTTATTTCTATTGGTTTACCTACTTGTCAAGGGTGTAAATGTCATAGTAATTTGGGTCTTTTCATTATTTCTTTGAACTGTTCCTTTGTAAGGGTGGAATGATTGCACAGCATACATGATGAATGTATGCTGTGGAATGAATTTAAGAAACAAGAATCGGATGCACAAGTTTGAATTTCTTTTGGATTTTCTCTGATTCACACGGTCAAAAGTATACATACAGGCTCAAATATATATACACACACCCACAAATGTTTGTTTAAATGTCCCTTAGCAAGTTGCACCTCGACCAAATGCATTTGGGAGCCAACAACAAGCTTCTCACATAATTCTGTGTGGATCACTCTTCTTAGCAGAATTGATAGAGTTCATTTAAAGTATTCGGTTTCCTGGGACAGACTTGGCTTTTAAGCACAATCCACAAATGTTTAAGAAGGCTGAGGTCAGGGCTTTGGTTTGGGAAGTTCATTCCGAAGCTTAATGTTTGCTCTATTCATACCAAAACCAGTTTTCATGTGTATTAGGGATCGTCCTGTTGGAAGACCCAAATGTGAAGGTGAAGAATATGGAGGTGGTCTGCTTTTATTATTTCATCCACTTTGTGCAATATATCAATACCACTGGCAGCAAAACAACCCCAGAGCATGATGCTACCACCACCATGCTTGACAGCTGGTAAAGTGTTCTTAGGTTTGAAAGCCTAAAGGTAAAGGTAAACTGGATTCCCTTCAACGTTACAGCTGCTCATGGGGAAGCTGGAGCTGACTGCAAGTTTTCCAGTACTTCCTGTCTGCAAACTTACTGCAAGCAGTAACTACAGATGTTAACTCAGGAGAACAAACTATATTTGCCAATACAGAAGCACGAATAAATATACTATAAATATACTTTGTTTTTACATTCATCAGGTCCCAATCAGCCCAAATAGCAAAGAGAAATTAAAAATGCATGCCTTGAAAGAGTTCAGGTCATAGGAGGTTAAACACAGTTCAACAGTTGTGCTCTTTGTCATGTCTCTTGTGCAGTTTTTGTGTTGTGGCAGGTGCTTTGGGTGTATCTTGGTCTGTGGTAACATGTAGCTGAGAGGTTCACAGCCAAAGTAACTTCTGCAAAACATTTCATTGGAACAAGATGATTGTTATTCATTTCAGCCATAGTTTTAGTGTTGTGGCTGATCACTGTAAGTCAGTGGTGTTTGAGAAGTCATTCTCGGGAAGTTCATCATTCCTGTTTTTGCCTTACAGATACTCGTCACATGTCGCTTCTCCAGAGCACGTGCTGAGAAAATGTTTTCATCAGAGAGAATTTTTAATTTCCCCTTTGTGGATTTAAAAATATGACTTGACCATGTAACTAACACCAGCGATAGCATTGTGGGAAGATTCGGTTTTACTTCCTCAGTATCAGTAAGCTGTTTTTGATACTGTACTTTCAAGGTTTAAGTGTTAGTTTCAATTTAAAACAAACAAACAAACAAACAAACTGCTTGTTTGAAAGAAACTGTAACAATAAAGGAGCAAAAATCTGGCTTGCTGCACACAGAATACATTAAATGGACTCTTCATCAGCTGCTCCTTACTGGTACTGGGTTGAACTCCCGTCTGCTTTCAGAACTGCCTTAAATCTTCAATTAAACAGATTAGAAATCGATACAAGGTGCTGGAAACATTCCTCACATGACAGCATCACACAGTTGCTGCAGATTTGAGAGCTTCATATCCATGATGTAAATCTCCACTTCCACCATATCCCAAAGGTACTCTGTTGAGATGAGATCTGGTGACCATGGAGGCCATTTTAATACTTTGAACTCATCATCATCAAGAAACCAGCTTGAGATGATTTGAGCTTTGTGACATGGTGCCTGCTGGAATCAGCCATTAGAAGGTGAGTACTCCTTGGCCATAAAGGGATGGACACGGTCAGCTACTTGCTACTAGTTGCTGTTGGAGTAGCTCCTGGTGTGGTCTTCTGCTACTGAAAACATCCAACCTATAGCCAATCTCCTTCAAGGCTGTTTTGTGCATTGAGATATGCTCTTCTACATGCCTCGGTTGTAATGAGTGGTTATTTGAGTTACTGAAGTCAAACTTTCTCCCCTGCCACAAAAAAAAAACAACCTAGAGATGGATGTGTGGGAAAATCCCAGTAGATCAGTCGTTTCTGAAATACTCAGGCCAGCCCGTCTCACATCATGTTTAAAGTCGTGTAGGTCACACTAATTCCCCAGTTTGATGTTCATGATCATCTTGACCATGTCTACGTGCCATAAGTGATTGCATTAATGAACAGTTAAACAACTGTAGCAAACACTGTGGCCAGTCAGTGTATGCTACAGCCTCAGCTGTTATTTTCTCTCCCTTTCTCTCTATGGCACTTAGTCATTCCCCCCCCCTTCTTATACTTAATTTAAACACCAGCAGGTCATCTTGCCCCTGTCTACATGGCTAAATGCATAGGTACCCAACTTGTTGCATGGGTCTTACATTTAATTACATTATACACCCTCTTAATCACCTGGCACTGATTAAATTTCCATGCATTTCGAGCTCTTCATGGATGGGATCTCTAAAATGTGGTTTCCTGGAGTGTGACCGGGTTAATTGAAGAATCACTTACACATTTTGCAGTTTTTCTGAATGGTTCAGACACAGGTGTGAACAGCCCACACATCAGACTGTTTTATTATTTCATACTGCAATAAAAAAGTATGACTCCAGCAGATCATTTTCATATATTATAATACAGATGCAGAATTGAAAGTTTATTCTTTAAACAGCCTAGTATTTTACAAGAAATAGATAACTACTTGGAACTTTTGAATGTGTCCTTAAAACAGGACATAAGTGGGCACGAATCCTTGGGCTCTACTTTGCTGTCATTATCCATGAACACCCAGCCGAAAGAGGGAGGAGGGGAGGAAGGGGGTGGGGAATTAAAAAGAGAGAGAGAGAGAGAGAGAGAGAGAGAGAGAGAGAGTGTGAGTGAGTGTGTGAGAGAGCGCGCGCGCGCGAGGGGGGGGACTCAATAAATAAAAACAAAAAACAATGGATATAATCTCTAATCTTTCCCATACTACCCCATTCATGTATCCACACTTCAAAATATATAAAAAAAACAAAACAAAACAAAAAAATCCCAAAACAAAATCACATACAGTTTAGGCCAAATTTTACATTTGTTGATTTTGGATGAAGCAGCTGAAGAGACATCAGCAAATCTGCAGACTCTCCATTAACTTGACTTCATTGCTCACTTGGGCTGGTTGGGGGTATCCCTCGACTGTTTGCTCCAGTTGGTTTCTCTTAAGGGTTTAACTTTTAGATCGAAGGTCCGTTTGCACCAGCAAAATACGCTCTGCCTCAATTACCAGAGCATTCCCTGATAAATGGGAAACCGAAAAATAAAGGGTGAAAGTTGAGGAAGCAGTTGGGGGTTCGGGTAAAGCAGCTGCTGTTCAAATTGGATACAGTCAGTGGGGGGTTTGCTTGGCTGCAGTCCCTTAAAAGTCCTCCAAAGTTTCAATCTCTCCCATATTCAATCTCTCAGATGACGCATTCACAGAAAAACCTGAAAATTCAAAATGAAACAACTCAATTAGCACATGGAACATAAAATGTAATCATTTTTCAGATTAAGCAGATGAATGTTTGTCCTAACCTAGTAGGCTGGGGTCTGCCCGGACCATCTTCTGCTTCTTTTTCTTCTTCCCTGAGGTGACCGTCTCAAAGCGCTGCTGCTGCCCACTTGTATGGTTGGACTGGTAAACTGACGAAGATCCTGTTCCACCCCAGACAGAATCCTTGGAAAGAGAGAAACTTGCACTTAAAAGACGGCTCAGCTGTCAGAGAAAAGGCTTAACGCAGTCCCACTAGATATCGATGAACATAATACCAGACAGATCGAAACAAACCTGGGTGGAGGAAGGCACAATGGTGTCATGTACTGCTCAGTTTGCCCTTTGTTATGTCATGCAGTGGAAATTTGAGTTTGTTTTATGGTTTGTGTTATTTTGATTTTAGTGTGTGTTGGTGCATACAGTACCTATTGTAATTGCATGTTTTTGTTTTGATATTTATATTGCATGTTTTAGTGTTGTGCATGATGTTCTTTTAATCTACTGTGGACTGGGCGGATAATAGCAGGCACCTGTTGAGGTGTGGGCGTGCCCTGACGTGGCCTATTAGCCACCAAACGGACTTGTTAAAAGGAGAGGGTGAGCCCAGAGAGGAGAGAGAGGGACGCGTGGAAACGAGCGTGAAAAGGAAGGACCGACTGTCTATCGTGGGGGTGCGACAGATCATTCAGAGACGGACCAGTCAGCGTAACACAGCGACCCAGTCCCGACAGCGCGAGGGGCGACAGTGAGAGACGACGTGTGTAACCGACAGCAGGGCAGAGGTGTACCTCTGCCTGCATATGTGAGTATTGTCGTCTCCACTGTGGCGTGCTGTTTGCGGCTCTGTCAGGGGAGGATCGCAGCGGCTGTGCCAACAATGTTGCTGGCCAGTGTCTGTCTGTTTCAGGGTGGT
>VVHJ01030998.1:2684-16551 GCA_015107715.1 Tylochromis polylepis
TATATATATATATATATATACGTTTCTTACCACTTGAGGTCGCCAGTGTGGCAAAATACAACTTTAATTATCAGTCAATCCAAAGGTAGTGTCGGCCATGAATATCTCTGCACTTTCCTCCATCTTTTCTTCTACCATTCCCCTTCAACCTAGGCGGCTAATGAACTGCTTACCAAGGCTGAACTAATCAAAGCTGACTGCTTTCTGTCGGTGTCAATTATACAGGACTCCCATCCCATCTTCCTCTCACTCCTGCTCTTCACGTCCTTTACAAAGGGCTGGCAGGGACCAGACTCTGCTTGTCTGCTATAAATTGAAAAGTAACACATAAGAATGATCAAGCAGTGACATTCCACCAAACACTGGGATGGTGATGGAGAGTGTGTTGTGAGATGTGTCTTGAGGTGTGGTACACTGTAGGGGGTATCTGCAGATTTGAACTCACGAGCTCATACATAGCTTGAGATTTTTTACACTTTGGAAACTTCAAATTAATCTAGTGGATGGGAAATGTAAAATAATTATTATTCAACAGATGGGCAACAATGTTCTGCTGCATTTGTTATGAAAAAAATATATATTCATAAATATTAATACTGCAATTGTTACTGCCAAAATCTTTTTTTTTTCCATAGCCAAGTAGCTTTGGTGTACTAGCTTAACCAAAGAGCCACTGAAAATGAAACTTAAACAACTGAAAACTGAAACCAAAGAGTGTCTGAAAATTAAATTACACAGCATGAGAAAATGAAAGCAAACTTAAAAATAACACAAAATTATACCAAAAATAATGGGGAAAAAAGATATGGCACAGGACATAACCCCAGACTCATGGCTGAAAACCTGTATGGGATAATATTATCACTTTATAATTACTTTATAAATCAGCTTAAAATTGAGGATTGCAACTTGAAGATGATTTGAAAAGATTAGCAAATAACCTGTTCAGTACCTCCGGAGGTACAGCCACCCAGAAACAACTATAATATTCAAATTCAAACTTTAAATTTTTTATATTGTATGTTACATTTTGTTGCATGTTCCTTTTTTGTCATTTCAGTCAATAACAAAAAGATAAATAAAAATAAATAAGTAATAATATTAATTTGGTAAGATACTTAGGAGTAAAAGTAGTGGGATGACCTTATCCAAAAATATGAAAACTAAAACAACGGAGTATACTTTTATTTTTTTAAAGAAACACCTAAGAGACATAATCTCTCCAGTGTGTCCTGTGCCTCCTTCTGATCTGACACCTCTAAAATACCTCATTTACAATGTGTCCAAGTAGCATCCTACTCAGATGCTCTAACCACCTTAACTGGCTCTTTCCAGTGCTGAGGAGTAGTGGTTCTACTCTGAGACCCCAGTTCAATTCAATTTACATATAGCTAAATCACAACATGGTTGCTTCAAGGCACTTTATATTGTAAGGCAAAGACTCTACAATAATACAGAGAAAACTCCAA
Source organism: Tylochromis polylepis (assembly GCA_015107715.1). Lineage (NCBI taxonomy): Eukaryota > Metazoa > Chordata > Actinopteri > Cichliformes > Cichlidae > Tylochromis > Tylochromis polylepis. Next base: position 4,154 of record VVHJ01030998.1, read on the forward strand.
CAATCAGGTGACCTCCTATGAGCAAGCGCTTTGGCAACAGTGGGAAGGAAAAAAATCCCTTTTAACAGGAAGAAACCTCCAGCAGAATCACCCTCAGGGAGGGGCGACCATCTGCCGGGACAAAAACATGCTGTGGAAGAGAGCAAGAAATTAATGATAAATAATGATTCAATGCATATGGTACTATGACATCTTTAAGATAGGATGGGCCTGATTATTCATGACCTTGTATGCAAGGATTTTAAATTCGATTCTGCATTTAGCAGGGAGCTAATGAAGAGAAGCCAGTATGGGCAAAATATGATCTCTTTTTCTAGTCCCTGTCAGTACTCTTGCTGCTGCTGCAACAGAAGGCTTTTCAGGGAGTTTTTAGGACATCCTAATAATCAGGGGCGGATCTACAGGGGTGGCATGTGCCACCCTAAATTGACCTCTTGCCACCCCTATTGCCACCCTAGTTTAGCATATGACAGTGTTGTTTATTAAAATAAGACAGCATTAACACCTAGCCTGTCACCGAGCCTAGCAAAAACTGAATTTGAATATAAATTCTAGAATTGAATATCTGACACAATATCATAGTGTCATAGTGTCCCCCCCCCCGCCTCCTGGTTCAGTCCATAGCACAAACCTTCTTGTTTTCAGTAGCAACTGATGCCTATGATTGTCCCATAGCACATTTTGAACAACACCGTGGACATTTCAGATTTCACACAGGTGGTTGGTTGTTACACTCTGGAAATGGAATTAAAGTGAGTGTTATTAACCCTCTGGGGTCGACAGATGTGCCGACATCTCAAAATCACCTCCAATCATTTCACCTCCAAATCTCTCTTTAAGCTGACATAGCAACAAGCTGCAGCCACACTGAGTCTCTATTTCAGCTTGTGTTGAAAGTTCAGACTTCAAAGCATACACACATTTTTAAATTTTAATGACAGGCCACTAAATCGTGAGTTATGATTAAAAAAAAATAAAATAATAAAAATTAAAAAAAACAAAAAAAAAAAAATATATATATATATATATATATATATATATATAAGCAATGCTTTTTTTCTGAATACTATCATCACATTTAGTGCGGAAGAAACGGTTAAAAAAAGCATTTTCTAATGACAGCACGAAAAACAGTAAAGAAAGAAAACAAAAGCCACCTCTCTATGGGGTTAAAACGATGCCAGCTTAAAATTAAACTGACAAAAATATTGAAACTGAAAAATAATATTGTAACTGAAATAAATGTACTAAAAATGTTGTATTGAAAGTGAAAAAAGATTAATTGAAACTCTAAATATAGACATTAAAACAAATAACTCACTTACAACCAAGTTGTCACACTTACATCTTTTTTTCGCTCACAATTTTTTTGTCAGTTTCAATTTGCTGGCACTGTTTTGGTGTCCGGGGCTGTGCTTGAGGGGTGGGGCTTCAGACCTACATAACTTGCACACATTATAGAGCCTGCTACAAGTGCTAACTTGGGTGGCATGGTGGTTAGCACTGTTGCCTCACAGCAAGAAGGTCCTGAGTTCAATTCCATCAGGCTGGGGTCTTCCTGTGTGGAGTTTGCATGTTCTCCCCATGTTTGCGTGCGTTCACTCTGGGTACTCTGTCTTCCTCTCATAGTCCAAAGACATGCAGTTAGTGGGGTTAAGTTAATTGGAAACTCTAAATTGCCCATAGGTGTTAATGTCTGTATGTGTTAGCCCTGTGACTGACAACTTGTCCAAGGTGTACCCTGCCTCTTGCCCTAAGATAGCTGGGATAGGCTCCAGCCCCCCCCATGACCCCAAAATGTTAAGTGGTAGAGAATGGATGGATAAAACTCTAAATATAGACATTAAAACATATAACTCACTTACAACCAAGTTTTCACACTTATATCTTTTGTTTCGCTTACATTTTTTTTGTCAGTTTCAATTTGCTGGCACTGTTTTGGCATCCGGGGGCACGCTTGAGGGGCGGGGCTTCAGACCTACATAATTTGCATACATTATAGCGGTTGGTTAGCACTGATAGCACTGGGGGTTGCTTTTCCCCTCTCCAAAGCAATGACTGTAGAAAATTTGTGTAGTTTGTTCTTTTCATTTAATAATAGAGTTCACATTATTATCAACAGCTACATTCACCCTTGGGGAAAACTAGTGAGGGAGACCATCAGGACCAAGCTGATGGTCCAGAGGTTTGGAGAAGCGTCTTCCCTTTATTTCATCACAGCTGTCCTGTGCCAGATGTTCTGTTGACCAACTGAGAGAGGCGTCATGTCAGAAACACCAAGAAGACTGAAGCTCATTGCAGGGATCAAGCAGGACTCATGATCTTAACCAGCAGATCCCTCAAAGGGAAATCTTCAGAGCTCCACCGTAGGCCTGTCCGAGAAGATGAATAAACCCAGCATTTCATGAACAGTGTGATGGAGACCTTTGCTTTGTGTAATGTTAGAAATAATCAGTTAATCCTTGGAGGCTATGGACTTTTACATAAAGATGTTATATTAAGTCCTGTAGAAAGATATATATTTAAATATATATTATCCTTCCTGGTTACTCTGGTATGAATCACTCTGAATTACTTTATATTTAATAACATGGTATTGGCAAAAAAACAGTGTGAAAGAATTCCAGATCAGAAGTTTTTAGTTCAACATACAAGTGACTTTAACTTTATCAATAAAACAGTTGCAGCTTTCACTGACAGCACATCATGTGGTACTTTAACATTTGTACTATTTTCATCAGTTCATTTTGGAGTTACTACAAAGAGTGAAGATATAGGATGTCTGTTGTCACTGGGTGGTGCTGAGGTCTGAATCTGAGGGCAGCTCCTGTAATCACAAAGAGAACAGAATCATCAGAAACCATAAAATATAAAATTTATCCCTCAAATCTGAAATCAAGCTGATCCTTCTCTGTCCTCACAAACTTCAGGATCCAAAGATCTAACTCTAACATTTTTTTCAGTTCTACAGTTCTGCTGACAGCTGACATTAGCTGTTTATTTTTAAAAAAAAAAGTCTTACATACTAACAAATTACATACTTACATACTAACATTAGTTAAGGATTAGCATACAAACTCATTTAACTTACCGAAACTATTGCGGCAGGCCTCTCGTCTGTCTGTCGGGGTCCAGCTTACTGAAGAACACCTCAGGCTGTCAGTTTGAAAAAGTCAGTAACGTAAACGCTGGACCTCCTCTCAGCATCCTCTCCTGAACAGAGATATGCAATTGTCTCCGTGACTGCAGCTACTACAGATACTAGGTCGTCCATGTTTTCTACAGTCATTGGTCAGCACTTGTGTCGGCCTCTATAATGTATGCAAATATATGTGGCTCTGAAGCCCCGCCCCTCAAGCGCGCCCCCAGACGCCAAAACAGTGCCAGCAAATTGAAACTGAAAAAAAAAATTGTAAGCGAAAAAAAAATGATATAAGTGTAAAAACTTGGTTATAAGTGAGTTATTTGTTTTAATTTAGAGTTTCCATGAATCTTTTTTCACTATCAATACAAAATTTTTCAGTACATGTATTTCGGTTACAATATTTTTTTCAGTTTCATTTAAATCTGGCATCGTTATAACCCCATACCTCTTTCCTATTGGTGTACCAAGCTGACCGATAAAAACATTTTTTTTAAAAAGGCAACACGTGGGATTTGGTTGCTCAGGAAGAGGGGGGACTTTTGGGAGTGACGGCAGCGAGAGAGAGAGAGAGAGAGAGAGTTTTGAGATGTGAGAGATTTGTGACATTTAGCATGAAGTGTATGGTTAGTGTGTTGTGTTGTCTTGTGTAGTTAGCATGGAGTGTATTAGTTGTCTTGTTTTGTGTGTCAGTGAGGGTACTAATGAATGTCACAAAGGCAGATTGCAATGTAAACGCTGTCTCCAGGTGGAAAACAGGAGGAGGGATACACCCGTTGTCAGGCCTGCAGGGTTTAGGTCTGTGGCGTTCTCCTCTGTCTTGTGGCGAACAAACTTTTTTTTTTTCACTGGCACAAATAATTTGTGGGGCATCTTATTGTGACACCTGAGTGTTTTCTCATTTTAGTTATAGTAGTATTTTCCTTTGCTTTCTGGATTTTATACTTATTGGGCTACATATTTATTTATTATACAGGCTATACAGTACATAAATTCAAAATTCACATGTTTTATGTATCTGAAATGTTTAATTATGTGGGCTACAGAAAATAATTAATTTATAGACTATATTTATATGAAACGTGTATACTTACTGCATTTGAATCATTTTAACCATATGTAACACCTGCGTATGTGGTTTTTTTTTGTTTGTTTGTTATTCAAAAAAAGGCTTTGATTTTGCCACTCCATTTGATTTCCATGCCACCCTAAGAAAATTTCTCTGGATCCATCTATGCTAATAATAATAAATTACAGTAGTTCAGGGTGGACGTAATAAATGCGTTAACTAGTTCTTTCAGCATCACTCTGATAGATGTTTCTAATTTTAGAGATATGGTGCAAATGGAAGAAAACAGTCCTGGTCAAAACCAACTGTAAGATTCCTCACAGTGTTACTGGAAGCCAAGGTAATACCATCTAGACGTAAGCATCTAGTTAGATACCATATTTCTAACATTTTTAGGGCCTAGTACAAAGACCTCAGCTTTATGTGAATTTAGAGGCAGGAAATTCAAGTCCAGGTCCTTATGTCTTTAAGACATTCCCCCAGTTTAACTAATTGTTGCATATTATCTGGCTTCATTGATAGATAAAGTTGGGTATCATGTGCATAGCAGTGAAAATGTATGCTATGCCTTCTAATGATACTGCCTATAATGTAAACAGAACTTTTCCTAGAACAGAACCCTGCAGAACTCCATAAATAACCTTACTGTGTGACGAGCACTCTGTAAACAGGCTACATTAATTGGAAATATTATTATTACCAAAGTAAGCAGAGGAGTAACTAAACATCTTACATATTAAGCAGCAAGGTGCAGGAGGGAAAGGTGAAGAGGCCATGTTTCTAGCAAGTCAGCTATATGAGCTAAGCTAAGCTTGTGAATCCCTAAAGACACAGTGAATATGTACTGTGAATATAATCAGGGGGTGAATCAACAGAGAGGCTGCTTTGGAACAGGCATGTGAAGATTACACTATGACATAAGATGTTTTCCAAGAGTTTTTTTAATTAAATGGGTCTCATTCTTTTTTTGTCATTAATCGTAATATTTATCCACACAACACCAGTTTTGACATAGTAACAAACTCTGCAGAACTCAACAGAACATCACGTGACATAACGTAACACCTGAATTACTGAAGTTAACTTAGAAGGATCAACTGAAAAAGAGTCTAAATTAATATCAGTCATATTAAAAGTATCTGTACATAATGTTACATCTGTGAGATGGTTATGAACTATTTTTCTGTCTAATGGATAAAATTGAAATTCATCTTTTGTCCAGTGGACATAGGATGCTGAAGCTTGATCTTCCAGGCAGAAGGAAAATGGGAAGACCTCAGAAATGTTATTGCGATTTCATGAAACAGAACCAGTTCTGGAAGCAGAACTGAAGAAACTTCTTGGATGAGAGGTGCAACATCTTCAAGAAACTTAAAGAAGTCCAGTCGTTTTTCTTTCCAAGCTGCACCATGCACTGTGCATGGGCTGTTGATGGGTCCATGCTCAGCGTTTGTTTCCATTTTTTAATGGACAGTGTCTTTCAGAATCATTGTTGCCCAATATTCAGTGTTTGACAGTTTTTTGAGAAATGCCCAAGCTTTGATTGGTTAGCAATCAATATATATAGTCATGTGTCCCAGCCTGTCAAGAAATAGTATCTAAGCTGCTACAGATCCTGAAACATGCACAGATATGTTATCAGTGGAAAATATCCAGCATTAGGATTTAGGGTCACAGCTAAAACAAGTTCATATTAAGAATGGGCATAGTAGTCCTTGGGAGTATAGTAAAACCAATGTGTGTGTGTGTGTGTGTTATGTAGCCATTCACCCTTGGCTGACAATATCCTCCAGCAGATAGTAAGGTCCACCTGCTCCACCTGCCCCCCAACTGCCCAGAGAATTAAAATACATCTCTCCCTTCATTTGCTCCTAGCCATGCTATTTAAAGTAATTAACCTTAATTTTCCCAAAAAAGAAAAATCTGGATTAGACCACTACCTGGAGTGGAGGCCCAGTTGCTGACTGTCGTCCATCTCCCTTCGCTCCTAATGGGGTCTGTCCTTAATCAAAATTCAGCCATCAGATTTTGATATTGAATCATCTTTTAATTGGAAGTTACATTCTGGTTAATAGTTTTATAATTCACAAGCTCTAATAGTCTCACCACTGGGATCCGCTCCAGTTTTTTCTTGCTCTGTTGAAGCTGCACACTGGTGAGGACTTGCACCCACACACACAAATACAAAGATATACAGTATTTATGTCTGTGCTGCGTATTTAAAGACAGAGATAGCTTTGGAAAATATCTTTTTATAAACTTCAAGTTATATAGAAGTCTGTGAAAAAATGACCTTTGTCTTTATTAAGCAGTTTACTAACAAGTTTATGCTCTTCCTCTGTTTCTTTCAGCTGTTTTCCATGGGGGTTGCCAAATCATCTGCCTCCGTCCTATTCTATCTCTAGCATCCTCTTCCGTCATACCAACCTCTCCACATCCATGAACCTTCTCTGAGGTCTTCCAGTTTTCCTTCTGCCTGGGAGCTCCATCTTCAACATCCTATATCCACTTTACAAAGGCTTTTGAATAATTTGGCCTCCATTTTATCCTCTGTACATGTCGAGACCATCTCAACCTTGCCTCTCTGACGTTGCCTCCAAGCCACTCAACCTGATGTGTCCCTCTTATAAAAGCATTTCTAATCTTTTCTATCCTGGTGACTCCCATTGAAAACCTTAACATCTTCAACTCTGTCTGTCACGAGCTGACCCACACACTTGCACCCACACACCGGTTGTTGCCAGTCAAACACATTTATTTAATGTTACACAATCCACTCTTTGCAGCCTTAGCTCCGGTCGCGTCCGTCACACTCCACCTTTCCCTCATCACTGCCAGGACAAAACAAAAACACATGCAATCAGCCACAGATGATTGCAGGCGCCGTGCACCTGCTCGGCCCTGCCCCGCGAGCTCACTGCCACACCCCTCCTTTGCAGCCGCGCCAGGGACCACACCCCCGCCACACTGTCTTTTTGTAAGTGCCACTGTCTCCAAGCCATGCATAGCAGGTCTTACTATCCTTACCTTCCCTTTTACTCATACTGCTATCTTCTGTCACAAATCACTCATGGCACTTGTCTCCACCCACTGCACCCTATATGGTAAATGGACTGGTTCTTATATAGCACTATTTTACTCTACCTGAGCACTTAAAGCACTTTACACCCATTTGTACAAACTAACTTTAACTAATAACTAACTTTATTCTATGCTTTTTCTACATAAGTGCTTTCTATCTAACATTCACACACATTTATACTTGGGGTCAGTATCTTTCCCAAGGATATTTGGCATGCTGACTGGAGCAGCCAGGAATCAAACTGCCAAATGTCCGATTAGTAAATGACTTGCTCTACCTCCTGGTAGCTACAGCAAACCCATGTTTACCCTATACCCAATACTTAACCCATATATTTAAAACTCATCTACTTTCACGATATCTTCTCCTTGCTCATGTTCACCTTTACACTTGTCTCCCTCTCATTCACATGCATTAATTTTTTTCTTGCTTCTACTAACTTTCATTCAGATGATTTACCATCTGAAGCTCTTCCCTACCACCCAGAGTCTATCTCAACTCCTCCCTGAACTCTGAGCGACATTCTTCCTTTTTCACCACTTAAAACTCACAATCCTGTTTGACACTCTCACATAATCACATACTCTTCTTTCAAGATTATGCCTACTCCATTTCTCTTCCTATCTCCACCATGATAGAACAGCTTGAATCCACCTCCAATCCTCCTGGACTTCCTTCCCCTCTACCTGGTCTCCTGCGCATACAATATACACTGCACAATCATAGCAGAGTCAGAGTATTAAATAAGGTCAGTTAAATTTCTTGGATATTGATCTGGTTAGTTAACTATCAGAGGCAGTTGTTAAACAATATCAGCTGGCGGAGGCCACTAACATTTTTCCCCTCCTCATCTTCCTGAATGTTTTTTCATTAGTTTTGCATGTGGCCTAGGTCAATGTTACGACTGGTGGCATAAGGCCATACCTGGACCCTACAGAGGTTGCACAGGTAGTCCAACTCCCCCAGGATGGCTCATCAATATGTAACATTGCCAGATGGTTAGCTGTGTCTCCCAGCACAGTCTCAAGATCATGGAAGAGATTCCAGGAGACAGGCAGTTACTCTAGGAAAGATGTCCCATAAGGGCCCAAAAGCAGGAAGGATCCTTAATCCAGTGGTGCAAATGTCTCTAACTAAACAATCAGAAAGACTTCACAAGGGTGGTCCTCATCTTTGCTGGCATCCTCTAGTTGGCCCTGTGCTCACTGCCTGGCACCGTGGAGCTTGTTTGGCATTTGCCATAGCATACCAGAATTGGTAGGTCCACCACTGGTGCTCTGTGCGTTTCACAGACAAGAGCAGGTTCACCTTGAACACGTGAGAAACATAAAAGGACTTTGTTAAGCTGTTGAGAATGTTATGCTGCCTGTGACATCATTTAACATGACCAGTTTAGTGGTGGGACAGTGATGGTCTAGGGAGGCATATCCATGGAGGGACAAAGACATTTACAGGCTAGGGTACTCAATTTAGTGCCTAAGAATTTTGACACTTTATTTTAAAATGAAAAAGAACCCAAAAAACACTTTAATAGGTAAAGTCCATAACTCCATAACTTGGACTGATAATTTTCTAACGGCCTGAAAAGGCAATAAAAGGTTTTCTTTATTACTAAAGTCTGTTGGAGTTAAACTTTGAATGAATATGTGAATGGACCTTTCTTTATTGCCTCTTATTAAGTCTGCAGTAAGTCTTTTTTTTGCACAATGTATTTGGTAGCACAGACAACACTGCTCAGACCCATGGCCTTTTACTGTTACTACTTTTAACCTTGCTGACTAACGTGGCTGTTCTATCATTTAGCCTTTTACACCATGTGATATTGCAGGAATGTTTTTGTTAACCAACATTATCATTGTGTTATTATTTTACTTCTTTATTATTGTCCATTCATTATTCCATCATTTCTCCTGGAGAATGTAATATACTGTGGAGCGTAGATAGTGTCCTTGCTGAACGAGTTTTTTCTATTCACAGTAAAATACTCAAGATTGTATACTTTAGTACTATTGAATTTAATAGGATTATTTGTAAACAACCCCTCAAATTTATACAAACTGCTAAATGTATACTTAAAAATATGTAACACTTGAGAATAAACGTTGCTGTTTTTTGTTGCATCTCATTTTGAAAAGTAGATGTGGCAGGAGCTTGTATTGGGATTTTGTTAAGAATTCAGTCTGGGCTACATTGGTAATGAATAGTTGAAGGGCAGCAGGCTGCAAACACATTCACACAGTCAAGTGATGAAGAATAGCAAGTAGCTTTGTGTTTACATGGGGACATTCAGAGGGTTTCTTTAGCTGACTTGGGGGTTAGGGGTCGATGGAGCAAGGTGAGAGCAGAAAGATGCAGCTGGGTGAAATAGAGAGAGCAGGGCAGGCCTTTGTTTTCCTTTTCTATTCTTCTCCTGTCCTCTCACCAGTGGGCTGATTTGTTATTGATTAGCACACAGGACTCCAACTCCATCTCCAAGGCTAAGGCTCAAGGATGGACCTCAACAAACAAGTATACGAACATTTCTATAAAGCATGTGTGATCACACAAAAAAAGCCTCAATATCATTTTCTTCATCTTTTTAAAAATATGTACCAAACTGAGTACAGAGTGCCAGAATGTCAATGAACAGTTGTGTGCCTGTGTCATTTCAGCTCTATACTTTTGAACTCAGGCTTTGATTTTGTGGTGAATGTATTGTGAAAAAAATATATATTTAAGTATAAATGTCTTTTAATGTGGACAAATGTCAAGAAATTCTCATTTAAAGTATTGATGGATCATAAAATATAAAGCACACTACTTTCAGATACAGTAGAGACTCGAGGGCAAAAAAGAGACATTTTTTTTACAGTCTTCTAAATGTAGATTACTAAGTATAGAAGAACAAAAAGAACAAATTGCTATGTGTGGAAATTCTGTAAAATATTGGTCTAATCTCTGTAGATATTTTTTGCCATTTGCTGAGACAGCAAACACTGCAAAATTTCTCAAAGCTGTCTGAAGTCAGAAACAGAAAGAGAAACAGAATCCACAGAAATGGTGTTTGTGTAAATACACAACAGTGGCATAACAGATTAAAAGTTTTACAGTTTTACTATTGTTTATGTTTGCATTGTTAACTGAGTTGTTGGGGCTGCTCTGACTTTCTGAGTGGGAAATCGGAGAGGCGCATTTAAGAACATACTTTTTTGACCTAGTATTTCTGTTTTTTGGACTTTCAAGCTCTGGTTATTATTAAATATCTTCTGTTTGGTTCTTAGTTTGATTATAGTTTAGATTTTTACCTTTTTCTTATTCCCTCAGTGTTTTCAATTTGTGTGTTAAGTTAAAATGTGTTTATTGTATTCCCAGTGTTCCCACCTTTTCCTTCTGTGTAATTTCTCTTTGTTTAGTTTAGCTGTGTCTCAATTCCCCTGTTTCTCACTTTTTTGGTGCCATTTGTCTCTTGTAAGTTGTGTGTAGTTTTACCTAGTCCCCTGTCTTACCTTAGTTTGCTCCAGCTGTCTCCACTTCGCTCATTAGCTTATATGTACAAGTAGTTTAAGTTTGCCTGAGTTCCCTTGTGCCCAAGCCTCATAAGCCTCACAAACTAAAAAGCGCCAAAAAAAACCCAACTTAAACATAAAAAATCACAATGAAAGAACAATACAGTATCCACATCTGCATCAAAGAGTAAAACTGTGAAATGTGGATTATTAAACATTAGGTCTCTCTCTTCCAAGTCTCTGTTAGTACATGAGTTAATAATTGATCAACAAATCAATTTATTCTGCCTTGCAGAAATCTGGTTACAGCAGGATGATTATGTTAGTTTAAATGAATCAACACCCCTAACTATCAGAAACCTCGAAGCACAGGCTCAGGGGTGTGGCAGCAATCTTCCACACCAGCTTATTAATCAACCAAAGACCCAGACAGAGTTTTAATTCATTTGAAAGCCTGATGCTTAGCCTTGTGCACCCTAACTGGAAAGCTCAAAAAAACAGTCTTATTTGTTATCAACTACTGTCCACCTGGGCCTTAAACTGAGTTTCTGTCTGATTTCTCAGACTTTTTTTAAAATCTTATTTAGTGCTCAGCTCAGATAAAATAATTATTGTGGGTGACTTTAACATCCATGTAGATGCTAAAAAGGACAGCCTCAACACAACATTTAATCTGTTATTAGACTCAATTGGCTTCTCTCAAAATGTAAAAGAACCCACCCACCACTTTAATCACACTCTAGATCTTGTTCTAACATAGAAACTGAACATTTAACAGTGTTTCCTGAAAACCCTCTCTTGTCTGATCATTTCCTAATAACATTTAAATTTACAATAATTCACTACACAGCAGTGGAGAGTAGACTTCATCACAGTAGATGGCTTTCTGAAAGCGCTGTAACTGAGTTTAAGAATATAATCCACCCACTGTTATCATCTTCAATGCCCTGTACCAACATAGAGCAGAGCAGCTATCTGAACGCTACTCCAACAGAGGTCGATTATCTTGTTAATAATTTTACCTCTTCTCTACATATGACTCTGGATATTGTAGCTCTGTGAAAAGAAAAAAAAAAGCCTCAAATCAGAAATCCCTGTTCTCCTTGCCTCCCTGGTATAACTCTCAAATGCGCACTTAAAGCAGATAACTCATAAGCTGAAGAGGAAATGGCATATCACAAATTTAGAAGATCATCATTTAGCCTGGAAAATAATTTGCTGCTTTATTTTAAGAAAGCCCTCTGTAAAGCCAGAACATCTTACTATTCATCACTGATTGAAGAAAATAAGAAAACAACCCTAGGCTTCTCTTCAGCACTGTAGCCAGGCTGACAAAAAGTCAGAGCTCTGTTGAGCCAAGCATTCCTTTAATGTTAACTAGTAATCACTTTATGAATTTCATCAGAAAGAAAATTTTAACCATTAGGTTAAAAATTAATCAGAATCATCTCACAGATATAACATTATTTACAGCTACTTTCAGTACCATTGATATCTATTTAGAATCTTTTTCTCCAATTGATCTTTCTGAGTTAACTTCAGTAATTACTTCCTTCCAAACCATCAACATGTCTTTTAGACCCCATTCCTACAAGACTGCTCAAAGAAGTTCTGCTATTA
>VVHJ01031008.1:2167-13602 GCA_015107715.1 Tylochromis polylepis
GGAAAAACAACCCCCCCCCCCCCCCCCCCCCCCCGCTGAAAAATGGTGACTGTCCAAATGCTTGCAGTACCTCATTTTACAAATAAAGAAAAGCCTCGAAGATGTAGAGAGCCCCTGGGTGTTATACTGCAATTTCATGAGTCAGACATAAGTTTGTGATTGTAATCTGTACTTCATGATACACAAGACAAAACTCAAAAGGAATTTTAACTGAATTATTAACTAATGCATCTAAAATGAAAATTGCATTTATAATGAACTAAAAGGAAAAAACACTTAGATTTAAAAGTGTCAGCAATAAAAGTTTTGAGGCTTTTCCATGCTAAAGAAAGGTCATGCAGTAATGGATTACAATAATTAAATAAATAATTTGTGTTAATAATCTAATAATGTTATTAAGTGCTGTAGGGTTACACTGGACCCTCAGTGTTGTGTTATAATATCAGATGATCAGATATATTTATAAGCTTTCAAACCACTTTTTGAAATGAGTAACAGTGTAGAACTTTTTTTTTTTCAATATCTTTATCTACGTGGGATGTTTTTCAGATTATAAAACCTGTAATTTCATTTCCATGAATGCACACTAAACTCACTAGTAATATTCCCGCTGGAAATATCGTTTACACACATTTTCTGAAAAGAATGGGATTCAAATGTATCTCTGACGTTGAAATGATTGAACAAAACGTCATACAATCTTTACATGCGCACATATTTACAGAACATGTGGAGGGTTTTTTTAGCATTTAACCTCTATGGTGGGTGTCTTTTTGTCATTCATTCTCCACCTCGCTTCTCTACCCCTTATTTTTTTTGCAGATTATCCATCTCTTTTGTCCAGATGTTACAGGAACAGCACAATTCATCTAAATTCAATTCATTTACATTTATATATCACAAAATCACAACAACAGTCGCCTCGAGGTGCAATACTATGTGTGTAGCTGAGGGAATGACAAGACTGAGAGAATTTTACCTGATGTATAAATTCTCAAAGAGCTGTCAGCTTATTACTGATTGTCTTATTATTACTGCTAATATGACCATTTATAGTAGGTCATACTGACCTTCAGATCATCAGATAATGTCTCAGTGCTTTCCATAGACAGTTTTCCACTTTACTGGTAATGTTCAACAATAATGTTGAGAATACAAGTATCAGTTGAGACGCATAGCCTTTAATAGCATTTTCATTAAAATAAACCAGCTGAAAATATCAAAAACTCAGCTACTAATAATGGAGTTTTTAATAGAGTGTGAGAATTAGCATTACCTTATAATAATTAGAACAACCAACAGCATAATAAGCTTTTCCATCAATATTATTTGATGGTAATCAGCACAAGAAGAACTTTTAATGTCCTCTAGCACTTCTGTATTTTCTTATTTACACGGTTTTAGATTCGTCCTCATAGTAATCACTAGAAGTAAATATCAGCTATCACACCCATCATTCTGTGCATAGCTTCCTGTCAATCTGTTATCATATATGGATCTGCAGAGTAATGTTTGCAGAGATGCTTGAAGACACGTGCATTCTTGCAATGTACACCCCATGCAAACGCTAATATGATTTGGATTCAAGTCAGGTTAAACTTAGAGCCGTATGCCTCTGGTCAGTTCCGATGTCAAAGTAAAGGAGATGACAACGAAAAAATTAATACGTATTATTTATAAAGGTTGTTTACCATGGTCAGCAGTTGTATGCATTATGAAAACAGTTTCTGGTCAGAAAACAGCAAAATAAAATAATGACCTGTTTTATTGAGGAGCTTCATTTGCATGGCGGCCTCCTAATGACTGTAAAACAAGTGTGTATGTGTGCTTTTACTTAGAGAAGGCGCCACTAAAAAGGAGAAAAAACCTTTGGGTGATATACTGCAGTTTCACAAGTCAGACAGAGCAAATGGTGATAGTAATCTATACTTCCTGGTAACTGCAAACAGGATGACAGATGCAAGAACATTTCCACATGTGTGACTAAAAAACGAGGTGACCTTCAATTGACTTGTGGACTGAGAAAATATATGGGTTGAATGAAAACTTTTCATAAAAATACACAAACAAGTAAACAATAAGTACGACTTTGTGTGTCCAACTTTTAGTATCATGTCAAAACACTGAATAAATAGTTGCATATCTTTACAAGCTAAAGCACATATATGTGTCTCCTATTACAGAAAGCTTTGAAACTTTTGGAACTTGGCCTGTTGTCTTGAAGCAACCTAAAGCAAGAAGTGAACATCTGTGGGACTTTTTTCTTTTCGTATAAAGAGATCATCAGATTCAGGCATGACATTCTCCCCATTAAATATGAAATCACACCTTATCAATACTTAAATTTAAGTAAATACATAGTATTGAACTCAGACCTTGAATATTTTTAAGGAAGTAGGTCAAGAAAAACGGGGTGTATAAGAATTGAGTGCTACAACTATTGTGTGTTAAAACAACAAAAAACATATATGAGCTCAGACTGAATTTTAACAAAGGGTGTGCTGTTTGCATTGTGCTAATGAGAACAGCACATGCTAGCATAATAGCCCTAACAAAAGCCCATCTTAATACAGTGTAGTTTTAATATTCTACCACTACTTTGTTTATTCTACTTTATACTGGCTGCTAGTAAAGTGCTGTAAAATAAGCATCAGCCACCACCGTCATAATTCTGAATGTACTGTATGATTTCACGTTAATCCCTTATCATATATGTTGGTGGAGCTGTGAATCACGAGTTCATAGCATATCTCTTAACCAGTGTTTGCAGAGATGCTTTCTTGAAGTCAAATGAACTGGTGCACATGTGCAGATTTTTATCTTCTATCCTGGTTAGAAAATCAGACAACATAATTAAATGAAAGATATGTTGCCTTGCCTGAAATCATCAGCACTCCTGCTATCTTTACTTGTTACCTCTTTACCTCATTACTTGTTTTTTTTTCCTGTCATACTGCTTTATCACCAGGAAGAGATCTCGTCTAATTTTTCAAAACTATTTAAACTAATTTATTTATTTAAATGATTAAGAAACTATTATTTCTTTCCAAAATAACTACACTGGAGCACAAGGCTGATGTTTTTCTGCAAGACCAGATTCAGTTTTTGACACCCTTTCACAAACATTTTGCTTACATCTAAACTCAACAGTGCCTTGAAAAGCTGATAGCTGTTTTTTCCACCTGTAATGTGTAATCGTTTATCGTGACAGAAAGCACGGCTTTTATAAAATTTGCAGGTTAGGTTGTTTCTAATGCCAGTGGTCTGTATACTCACCAGTCATTTGTATTTTATACTGTATCCAAGACTTCTGTAAGGAGATCGCTCCTCTTCATTTATATGCTTTGTCATAAACATTAATTTAGTTTTGTCTTGCATCAGCTGTGGGGTATTTAAATTGCAGACTTACATGCCGTGGGAAGGCTGGCTTTCTTTCTGTGTACAGGACCTTGAAAAAAAAAATCAATTCAACATGCAAATTTTTCACATAGCAGCTCAGTATTTCTTTTTCCTGGTAAGGCCATCATTATTGTGAAAATATTTTTGTTCCATGGCTCCAGAATTCCTCCTATAAACTCCCTGTGCCATGAAGTCTCTTCATTATTAATGTTGTTCATGAGTACTTTGCGCTGTTTTCTGACAGAACATTTTAAAGTAAATAAAATAACTGTCTGTGTCACAATAATAACAGCCCAAGAAACAAATGACCAATATAGTATTTTCTTTAAGTTTTATTTTATTTTTTGATGAAGAATATTTTAATTTTTTCAGTCCTTCAGGAATGGAGTGCTAAAAGAAATCTTTAAAGCAATGCATATAAACCAACTGTAATAGAATAAGATAAAGCTCTCATGAATGTGGTTCAAAGCCACATCATTTGAATATGCAAATAACACAAACACCCCTTCTCTCGGTGTTACGAGGAACCATTTAAAGGCTGAACCTGCCAGTGAAGTGTCCCATTGCTCTTCAGTAGCTCAGCCTGACTTTGATCTCACCATGTTTACTCACTTTAACCTGGCAGTACTGATAGTTGTACTGACTCTTCATGATCAAGGTAAGTCTCTTTTCATAGTACATACATGATGTCATGCATGATGACATCACACATGATGTCAAAACTGAGACAATGTATGGTTAAGGTTTTGATCTAATAGAATATGACCCTCCCGTCCCGTCCCGCTCCCGCAGTTCACACTGGAGAAATCATCAATGGCCATGAGGCCGTGGCACACAGCAGACCATACATGGTGCTTTTGGAGACGCACAGACCAGGTGGTCAGAAAGGACACTGTGGTGGCTTCGTTGTGAATGAGGATTTTGTGATGACTGCTGCCCACTGCCAAGCTGAGTAAGTTTAACAGTTTATGTTTACCTAGAAGGAATTATGTGAACCGATAAATTTTCTTATCCGAACACCAAACTTAAGTTGTGCTCTGAGACTGAGATCAATGTTTCATGGTGGCTTCATAAATTTGGTCATAAATTAGTATTGAAAAACTTTTCTTTTGTTGATATTGTATCACTTAAATCTCTGAAAAAGTGTTTACACTTATTTTATTTCAGGTCCTACACAGTCTTTCTGGGACTTCATGATTACCATAAAATGAATGGAGTACAGCATGTGGCTGTGGCTGGGAAAAATGCATTTCCACAGAAAGCCTATGATGAAACTGATTTTACAAATGACATAATGCTTCTGAAGGTAAAAGAAACCAAAATCATACTTAAAGACAGAATTTTCATTGATGTCATCCTTACCAAAATGTTGTTTCTTATCATTTTTGCTCAACTGAACCAAACAGCACTAAAATACACTCTATATAGTGAGGCTAACATAAATTAAAACATTTTTATCTCTTTTTGTTCCTGAAGTTGAGTACCAAGGCAGTGTTAAACAAGAATGTGAAACCTATTCCTCTCGCTGACCGTGATGATAAATCGCTGCCAAAATCATGCATAGTCTCCGGTTGGGGAGGAACAGAAAACAGCAAACACATGTCTGTCAAACTTTTGGAAGTCAATGTAACCCTGGTTAAAAATGAGATGTGTGTTGAGCAAAACAAGTACTGCTCAGAGGGCAAGGCTGGCCCAGGTCAAGTAAGTGTTTTTTTATTAACCCTTTACTATAAATAAATTAATTAATTAAATGAACAATTAATTACAAGTTTGGTAAATAATGATAATCAGCTTACTGTTCACTTAGTTACTGTTCAGTAACTGTGTTTGTACTTCCAGGGAGACTCTGGTGGCCCATTAGTCTGTGAAGATAGAAAGGCGTATGGGGTGGTCTCCGCCAACAAGCCAAACCCAGATGGATCAACAATTTATAGTTATACTAAGATACCTGAGAACCGAGACTGGATTGACTGCATTATTGAACATAATTAAAATAAAATAAAAACATGTAAACCTTAGCTGATCAAATCCCAGTATTAGAATTATTTTGTGCTTGGGTTTAGCTTGAAAAAGAATTGATGTGATAATGTGTTAAAATTAGATAACTGAGTTGTTTTGGTAGATATGCATAACAACACAAAAACCAACACAAAACAAACAAACATGAAGTTCTGCATTAGTTACAGTTAAGCAGAATCTGAACTTTTACCATATACTCAATCTTGTTTATTTAATGAGATAACTGCTGATGTTAGATACTGCATTACCTGATTATTTTTTTTAAAAAGGTCTGTACTTTAAAGATTTTTGTTTCTTTTAGATCCAGGATGATATGTTTGAAAGATCTTATTAAACAATGCAATTTCACATTTTCAAGGTTTTTGTGTTCTTCCAAAATTACTTCTTTTCATCATCCATCAGCCAGTCTTATATTATTATCTCTTATTAATGGCATAAAACTACAGTAAATACATTCGAATTAGGAATTGATAAGAATTTAGCAATTCCGATTTCATTATCGATATCACTTATTGCCAACTTTACATTGGCTGCAGGTGTGAATGGTTTGTCTGTCTCTACTTGAGGGGTCTTCTTACAAGTGGACCTCTGTCTTAAAAGCTGTAGACATGTTTTTTCTTAGTGAAGCTGAAGTACGAGTACTTCATAATATGCCTAGTTTATCTAATCATTAGTCAATTAAATGGCTAATTTCACATACACTGACTGAATCTCCTAACAAGACATTAGTCCATGTTTATTAAGCTTCTGCAGAAGGAACAGAGTCAGCAAACAAAGAAGCAAATGCATCAGCCACTGAACATGCCTGTCTTTGTCACATATGTGCTGTTCACAGACATATACACTACGTGTATTAACATGTTGGCTACACCGCGAATCACACAAACCTGTCAAGCACAGCTTGGGTTTCCAGTGCGTTCAGCATAGCTACTACAAAATGCCTCCCATCCAGGTTGGGTATTGGGTGGGACTGGGTGTGTTCAGGCCTTTTTCTATGACTCCGCTCTATGGCCAGTCTACCACGCTGTGGCCAACATGCACAGCACAGTAGCGAGGCACAGCTTAGCATATTAAGTGAATTTTAAATTATATTGCGTTTTATCTATCTATAGTATATTGAATGAATGGTGGGATTATAACATATTAAATAAGGTTAACTTATCGTTCACTCCAGTGGACAACTCACAACTATTCCTATTACTAGTCACTATTATCAGTTACATATAGTGTTGCACTATATGTGACTGTAGCCTGGAAGGTAGATCAGCTCATCTACTAATTGGAAGGTTGGTGGTTTGATCCCGGCCTGCTCCAGTCTGTATGCCAAATATCCTTGGGGCAAGATATTAATACCAATTTGCTCTTCGGTTGGAGTACGAATGTGTGAATGTAGAAAAAAAAAGCATTGCAAAAAAAAGTGCTGGTGTGAATGAGGCAAGTTGTATAAAGTGCTTTGAGTGCTCAGATGAGTAGAAAAGTGCTATATAAGAACCAGTCCATTTACAAGTTTTATCTTAAGGATCATCCTCCATATCCACCATAACAGCACCTTCTCCCAGAACAGCCAGAGCTATCATAAGCACTCTAAAGTGTCCACAAGAGGTCTCTCTCCACCACAAAAAAGTATCCAGTGCATATTGTACAGTACATGGCTACCTATAATAGCATAGATAGACTACATGGCTATCAACTACTGTGAAGATCATATTACCTACTTAATTAGTGTTTGTTAGATGTAATAGGGTTGCACTCTGGACAGGTCCCAGTCTAGCGCAGGGCTTTTGTGGTCATTCACTTTGCCTTTCATAATCTTCCATAATCTTATAACTGATAAGCTGGCTAGTGTATTCCTTCTTTTCAAGAATATACCAGATTGTTGAATTGACCCCTCTTAAAGTTTTTGCTATCCTTTGGAAAGGTTTTTTTTTTTTTATACCTTGTTATTTTCAAACTGAACTGCATCTGAGGAAAGGGTGACACTCTAAGTGCCAGGGGTGTGTGTTTAATGCCAGTGTACTCCAGATGCCGGTCCCAGAAGGGTAGCGTCAGGAAAGGCGTCCAGTGTAAACCCAACACACACATTTTCAAGAACAAAGTTCCATACTGGACTGATTGGGGTCCAGGTTAATAGCGACTGCCTCTGGTGTTGCTGGCCAACAGTGCTGGAAAGCAGAAAAAGTAGGAGCGTGGAGGTGAGAGTAGGAACGCTAAATGTAGGGACTATGACTATAAATGAAGAGGCTGGCTGATATGATAGACAGAAGGAAAGTATTTTGTCTGCAGGAGACCAGGTGGAAGGAAAACAAGGCCAGGAGAACTGACAGGTGGACTCAAGCTGTTTTATGATGGTATAGAAGTGAAGCAAGATTCGAGTGGGGGTAATTTTGTAGTAAGAGTTTGTGAATAGTGTAGTAAAGAGTGTGTTAGACAGGATCAGGTTTGAAGTTGTAAATCAAATTGAACGTGTATACCCCTCAACGTGTATACCCCACAGTGTGGATGTCAGCTAGAAGAGAAAGAGGAATAAGTTGGATGTAAAGAGTGTCCCCAGGGGGAAGAAGGTGGTGACTGGAGCAGTCTTCAGTAAACATTTAGTTGAAGGAAACAGAGGGGATGAGGTAGTGTTGAGGTGATATGGTGTTAAGGAGAGAAATTCTGAAGGACAGACTGTAGTTGATTTTGCAAAAAGTATAGAAATGGCAGTGGTAAACACATACCTCAAGAAGAGGGAGGAACATAGGTTAATGTATAAGAGTGGAGGAAGGTGCACACAGACTACATCTTATGCAGAAGAACCAATGTGAAAGAGATAGGAGACTGCAAGATGGTGTCATAGCATCGGCTTGTAGTCTGTAAGAAAAGGAAGCAAGTGAAGGCACAGGCAAGGATTGAATGGTGGACGTTAAAGAGTGGAAATGGAAGATTTACAAGATGGTAGTGAGACTTGCTATGATGTATGGAGAAGGTGGTACTGACAAAAAGACAGGAGGCCGAGTTGGAGGTGGCAGAGCCGGAGACGTTAAGATTTTTATAGCATGTGGCTAAAATGGACGTAATCCCGTCCATTTTAGCCACATGCTAAAAAATATTACAAAAGACGGACAGCTCAGCTTGGAGCTGGCAGGCAGGAGCAAAGGAAGAAGACCACAAAGGAGATTCATGGATGTAATGGACACGCAGAGGGTTGATGAGACAGAGTGACTCCGGTAGACATACATGTCCTGCTGAGGGGACTGTGCGTGTGTACCTGTGCATTTCTTTAGTGCACACAATACTGACATTTTAAAGGACTAGCACGACTGTACTTTATTATTCATACTTTTTCTCATTCTTCCTCAAAGTGTTTGTTTGTGGAACTAGTATGAAGTGTCAACCGCCACTCTCAACATTATGAATAGACATGGCTTTCTATAAGACTGCTAAGATAAATGTCAGTGGATTAGTGTAACAAATGCTTCATGGCATTACACTATTCGTTACAGTGATATTTGCAGAGGTGCTTTTTTTGAAGCTGGCTAGAGTACAATGGTGACATACACAGAAGATAGGAAGCCACAAAAAGAAAAAAAAAATTC
The DNA here is from genome assembly GCA_015107715.1 of Tylochromis polylepis. Classification (NCBI taxonomy): domain Eukaryota; kingdom Metazoa; phylum Chordata; class Actinopteri; order Cichliformes; family Cichlidae; genus Tylochromis; species Tylochromis polylepis. The sequence continues at coordinate 11,161 of VVHJ01031008.1, forward strand.
AAATGTCAAAGGTGGTAGACTAATCATAAAGAAAGCACAAGAAATGGTCCCCATGCTCTCTTCTACAGTAGAGAAAGTCAAAAATGAGTCTCATTCTTTTTTTCTATATTGACAATAAGCCTTGAGAAATCAGTTGAGTCGTGTCACTTTTAATGTGGCATGCCTTTTTTTTCCAAATTGAAATGAGTGCGAAGAAAGGGTGCCACCACTTTTCTTGAAAATAGTGGCTGTGCTGTGAAAACACTTTTAATGAGCTCAGAATAAAACAGGGCTTTTTGTTTTGAGTTTTTTAAAAAAGGACATTAAAATATTCTGATAGAATAACAAAATAATAGGTGAATTAAAATACTTGTGTAACATAATTAACTGTCAACATCAACATGGGGATTAAGCAAAACAGCTGATTAAACCTGGTACAACCAAGTGATTTCTGAGCTTGCAGCTCTTGAACTGTTTTATTAAACTGGACATAATAATAAAGTCTTACTGACATAACCCATACAGTATTTTTTTTAAATACTGTTATGAATACAATCCATAAACTAATATTTGAGACATCTTGACACAGCTAGAAAAATCAAAAAGACAGCTGTTGAACTTTCAGTTTTCACCAAAGTCCGTGCTAACTAGCTTTGCCTAAAGCTAACCAGAATTGCACATAATTACTATCAGCTATCATAATAATCCATTCCATGATTATTATCTGGTTGAAAACAGAACAAGGTCATCTTCAAACAGTGCCATTTTATCTTTCTCTTGCACTTCTCTGTTTTCTTATTTACATTGCTAGGTTACACTGCTACATTGCATGTGTTCTTCCTGACAATGACTGCTAGCAGCACTGGTGTGACCTGTCTACCACGAACCTCAACATTTTGAATGTACAAGGCTTCCTGTTAATCAGTTATCACATGTCACAATTTAGTTGAACTGTGTACCATAAGTTATCTCTCTTCATCACAGTAATGTTGAAGAGATGCTTTCATTAAGACACATGCACTGTTTACTGCACCAAAATCTATGTAAAATTAATATACAACATTAAGCAGCTAATTCATTTGTGGGTTAGGTTGTTTCTGGCTTGCTATATACGGTACCATCTTCCCAACCAGGACTGTGCCTGTTTTCAAAATAGCAAGCCCTGAATCACCAGTGGCCTCAAGGTCCTAGTGAATAAAAAGAAGAGGGTCTTCAGGTCTGGGGCCATGGATGAGCTGAGAAGGATGAAGGTGGGGCTCAGAAGATGTAAAGACAAATACAGGGAGAAGCAAGAGAGCAGTCTCCAGCTTAACAAGAAGAAAGTGTGGAAGGGGATGAACATGTTCACCAGAGACCAATCTCCAGTACCTTCATGACATCACATTTCATGAAGGTACTAGAGAGAGATCCAAGTTCTTCCCGGGCTTGGCTCACAGGTGAAACATGGTCTTGACCCTCTTCAGTGTGCTTACCAGCCTCACATAGGGGCCAGAATCTGGATGCATTTCAGTCAGTGAGGGACAAAAGGTTAATTAACAAACACTTCTCCATCATGGACAACCCATTCCATCTAGTCCACTCCACACAACAGAGGCAGCAGAGCGCTTTCTCCCACAGACTTATTCAACTGCGCTGTTATAAAGAAGGTGTTGGGAACTTATTCCCAGTGCCATTTTCCCTCCAGCTTGCTATAAATCTCTTTTGCACAATCTCAGTCTTATTTTTTCTATTTTTCTTTAACTTCATTCTTTATTTTTTTATTGTATGACTGTTGCAAAAAAAAAAAAATAAATGAATGAAAAAATTACACTACATCACATAAAGAGGCCTTCAGTACTGGCTGGTGGATATTTTAACAATGTTGTTTTATGCTGCTGCTGTAACACAATAATTTCCCTTGTGGGGTCTTAGCTCAGTCATTCTCCATCACTCTAGGGAGCGTCTCCCATTTTGACCTCGGGACTTCCAGGCCATACTCGGCACAGATGTTTCTGTATACTATGCCGGCCACTTGGTTATGGCGTTCCATGTATGCCCTGCCTGCTAGCATCTTGCACCCTGCTGTTATGTGCTGGATCGTCTCATGGGCATCTTTACACAGCCTGCACCTGAGGTCTTGCCTGGTGTGGTAGACCCCAGCCTCTATTGATCTTGTGCTCAGAGCTTGTTCTTGTGCTGCCATGATTAATGCCTCTGTGCTGTCTTTCAGTCGAGCTTTGTGCAGCAACTGGTAGGACTTCTGGACGTCAGCCGCTTCCTCTATCTGCCAGTGGTACATACCGTGCTGAGGCTTGTCCTTCCATGATGGTCCCTCGTATTCCTCCTCTATCTTGGGTTTCTGCTGCCTGAGGAATTCCCTGAGCACGTGGTCGGTTGGAGCCATCTTCCTGATGTATTCGTGGATGTTCGTTGTTTCATCCTAGACTGTGGTACTGATACTCACTAGTCCCCAGCCTCCTTCCT
>VVHJ01031009.1:0-12515 GCA_015107715.1 Tylochromis polylepis
ATGAATAGAGAAATATTTGAGCAACTTAGATGTTTAGTTCTCATATTTGATATACTTGAAAATTGAATGTTGTACAACAGAACTGTGAGATTTGATAAGATTTAAGATGTTGATGCAATATTTTGATTTTACATTTTAACCTTAAACAATGCATCTGAGACTGACTAGAATGTACATTTTATGACCTGGGTTATAGGTCAGGTTTTGTGGAGAGGACAGAAAAGTCCAAGGACCAGGACGATATTCCAGTTGTGATAGATGGCGAGCCAACCACCTTGAGGACGATCCACTCCAAAGAAGATACACACCCACACACTCATACATTCCAATTACACTCACAAGGACCTTTGAAATTGGCTGTTGCCAACCTAACTCTTAATCCTTAAAGGGCCCCAACGAGTACTTTTATTTTGTTTAAGTGTGTACACTATTTATTTTGTTTTATACTGTTCTGTGCAAATTGGGTAATATCTGTTATATCTTGTAACAATACAAGAGTGGCTACTCAAAAATTAACATTGTGTCCAGGTCATTATTGCTGCTCAATACTTTGGCTCCATATGAATTTGGTGTCTTCTGATACTGGCCAGGGCCTCATTATGAGCCCAAGTAGTTATTGTGCTGTAATTCACCCTTATACCTTAAAGTGGGTTACACTTGTCTTTGGAGTGTGGGAGGAAGTTGGAGTAGCCAGAGTACCTTGACATAATCCACACATACAAGAGGGAGAACATGCAAACTCCACAGACTTTTTCAAATGATGCTGAGTGATGAATGATTAACCCAGGGCCTTCTTGCTTCAAGGCAACATGGCTAACCACTGTGTCACCGAGCTGTCCCAAAACAAGTATTATATACCGAACATCATTTGGATAATTACTGAAAAGTTATTTTACAAGCCAACCAGTCACTAAATATTATTGATTAAAATGCCATTGACTGTTAATAAATACGTATTAACAATAAGTGATGTAAAAAATTAACAACCTAAATGAAATGGATTTTTTAGAATGGATTGTTGGCTTTTTTATGTATTTCAATAAATAAACGTGATCCTCTTTGAAACAATGCAGTGAAGATGGTATACTAACAAATGGCACACAATATTCAACAACTTCACATGATTTTTTTTTTAATCATCTTATAATCCGTATTATTCAAATAATGACTTTTAGATTAGTTTCAGTGTGTACAGCTTTCTTTGGGACTGACAGTTAGAAACATGACATATTCAAACCTCCGGCACTGATGGCCTGCTATCCTCTTTGATTTTGAAGTATTTGGTGTCATCATGCCAAGGACTGAAGAGCTCTTAAGCCTGTCTGTTCATCTGGCAAGGGATATGAAAAAGAACTGCAAATTATTTGAAATGAATAATTCCACTGTAAAGACAATCACCTACAAGTGGGTTTTAAATGACTGCCAATTTATCTGACACTGGCTGTCCCAACAAATTCAGCCTAACTAGCGTACTGTTTAATGTAAAAAGAAGACTCCAAGATCCCCATCAGGTAACTGTTAGAATCCGACTGTGTGTCCACAATCATAAATGTGGGAGAGGTGTCCCAGAAAACTTATTTGCTGTCCAACAGGAACAACGGAGCTGAATAACACTTTGCCTGTGAACATGGAGGTAAAGACCTGGCCTTTCGAAGTAATGCAATCTGGACATGAAAAAGAAATTTGTTTGATCACAATAACAGTAGTCTTGCTTGGCACAGATAAAGGGGAACTATTCTGGAGGGTAACTTTGAAGCATAGAAATGTTCTTGTTTGGGATTGCCTTGCTGCCTTTGAGACTCAACAGTTGGTTATTCATCTATGAACTATCTATCCTTTTAAAAACAGGATGGTAAAGGCTATCCAAGATGGACTACAAGTAGACAGTCCAACAGGACAATACTCCAGGCAAACTGAAAATACTTGGTTCAGAAAGAAGGGAGAGTCATTGGCTGGTTTAGTCAAAATGCAGATTTGAAATCCAATCACATTGTTGGAAGTTTTAAGAGAGATGTAGCACATGGATGAAATTTCTAAAACAACTTGCAGCAGAAAGAATTTTGCATCAAGAACTTTCAGCAGACTGATGTCAGACACTAGCTGATATTTAAGCCACACAGTGGCTAAAGGGGACACATGGCTTTACTTAAAGCATTCAGCTTTTATGCTCCATATATCTGGAACAAACTCCCAGAAAACCTCAGATCAGCTGAAACACTCAGTTTATTTAAATCCAGGTTGAAGACTCACCTGTTCTCAGCTGCATTTGAATAAAGCACCAAATCCGCACTGTTTTACTTTTAAGCTTAAATTTCAAAACTTACATTTTAACTACTGATTTTATCTACTGTTCCTTTCTTTTTTCAATCTTAAATCATGCTTTTTATTTGTTTTTATTTGTTTTTGTTTTTTAATGTCTCTGTAAAGCACTCTGAATCACCTTGTTGTTGAATTGTGCTATATAAATAAACTTGCCTTGCCTTATTTGTTTCATAGAGGACTGATATATATGCATGTATCCGTCTGAAAGAGCATATTTTCTTTCTGGTGTTAAGTATACCATCCTAATCTGAACACTGGACGGTCTTCTTTTTCATGAGAATTCTTGCACAACACACAATGTTTTTGTTGTAATGTGATGTTGGTGTGAGGCTGTACTTTGTGTTGTCTGAACAACAAATCTGAGAATAGACAACACCTGGACTGGAGAATCTCCCTGGTAAAATCACCTTGTTAGCAGTACCATGTCCACCTTCTTGCATTCTCTCTCTTTTTTCTGTGCCTAAAATCCTGATTTCAGAAGCTTTCTACTGTCTCAAATCTTCTCTTTGTACTCATCTGTATGTTCTGATGTACTGTATCAGATAGGTGTTGGTGGGCTTATCTAGTGTTAGGCAGACAAAGAAGAGGTCCAGATTGTAGATATTGTCAGCAATGGAATGGGATATTTGTTACAAGGACAAAGTTCTAAGTAGTAGTAGTCCAAAAGCAGGGACTGAGACTTAAAGGACTGGATTTTGGAGTAAAGCTTACATTCACATGTGGCTCATAGAGGAGGCAAACCTTTAGCTCATTGCTGGAATCAGTTGTTTGCATCTCTGTTACAGTGAATGAACACAGTGACAGCAGCCCTGCATGAACCCTGCCTGTATGAAACTTTAATTTTTAGAATCTTTTTTTTTTAACAATGTCAGAGGGGTGCTGATTATGCTACATTTTCTGAGCAGTCTATAGTGGAATTCATTCAATTCATGTGTCCTTGATATATTGCATACAACAATGTGACACAAACAAAAGCTAAAAATGTAATGGTGAATGCAGTGAAAGGAATTTGCACCAGTGTACTGATAGACAACTTTGTTCCATTTCAAATTCAGCCACCAGGTGGCACTGTTCTTCTGGGTTATTTCAGGTACGATTAAAAAACATCTGCACTTCTGCAATATGTGAGTCCTTTGCTAAGAGTTCTACAGTGAACATAAGTGTTTGCTTTCTTTGTGACTTTGTTTGTGCCCACAAACTGAACAGCAGATACACAAACCCTCTCAATGTCACCCTTAAAATGCAACTGTTGTGGCAAACTGCTAACAGCTAAATACACAAACCCAGTGAGACAGACACACCCATCCTCACCTGGTAACAATAAAGTGAGACACGTTTCAAGTGATGCCAGTGTACACAACTGCACCCAGCTCAAAGTAAACGTATTTAATGAAATACAATGCTAATAGAAACATTTCATACAGTTTGGAGAAGTTTTCATTGTGATCATCATATTTCTGAGTTCATGTCCATATAACAACATGCAGCAGCTCTGAAGGACACACCCAGATCTGCTGGCTAACAAATCCTTTCTGAGTAGTCGTCATATTTGCTGCTTGCATAGAGGCAGTGCTGGCCTTGAAGCTTTCATACCTGTTCTTTGTAGAATTTCACAATGAATTGAAGTGTTTTCTTCAGTGACCTCTAAAGAGTTTCTGTGATTCTACGGGCATTCACAGTGTGACTGGCTTATTAATCAGTCAGGTTGGCCGCTTATATTAGCCAGCGTGTGTCTGCTCCCCACAGAGCACTTAGTGAAAACCTTTCCTCTCACACACCTCTGCTGTACCAGTCACTTAAAGAACTACCTCATGACCTTTTCACATCATCATCTGGGGAGGTATTCCTGTGGAAGTCCGCTAAAGTTCCTGCTCTGCAGCGCCTGGTCAACAGTATGAATGTGGGAGTCAATCATCTGTCTCATGTCAGGAGTGAATGGGTCAAAGGAGGGCCGCTGAGCCCCTGAGCGTTTGAAATGCCCGTCTTGGTTGCTCTCTGCACACAGAAACCTCTCCTCTGTCATAGTGACGTTTAGAAAGGCCGTGATGAGCCGGAGCTGGGGGAGGAGATCTTGCTGCAGCTCCTCATAATGCACCACCAGCAGGCGACGGACAAACTTCAGCCAGCTCACAGCATGAGATGCCCACCAGGGGGCATAGCTGGAGACAAACTCTGGCCATTCTGCAAGTGAAAGAGGAACAGTTGGATTATTTATAGCTAATTTTTATCAATATACTGCATGCTCCTCAGAATTTTCTTTTTTATGTGTCAGTGTTGAAGGAACTGATTGCAGAACTAAGTAAAAAATAAATCCCCCCATCTGAGTGATTGGTTATCTGTGTGAATGTGGAAGACATGATGATTCAAAACAGCAGCGTTCAACCAGTTATGACAGAAACTATGGGAAAAAAAATATGTGGAAAAACTGTGGAGAGCTCCACTGTGTGGATATCAAATGGCTGTACAACTTCAACATAGTTACTCCCAAGGTGAAGACTATAAATCATATGATTTCATGCACTGCAATCAGATGATAAACATCATTCATCATCATTTGAAAAAAAATGTGAAATTGGAATGTCAGCCAGGAAGCAGGCAGAGAGGAGACAACACATATGGCAGCATACCACAGGCATATACACCAGTGTGTGTATATGCCTGTGGTATAGACAGGTTGGCTTGTTGTTAGATCTCCACTAACTGGTTGTGGAATTGGCTTTTTATTTTGTTTTTGTTTTTTGTGTAAGAGCAGCCAATAGCCACATACAGAGGTTTGATGAGAAAGCATCAAGGTGTTTTTAAACTTGGGACTAAACTGTGTCTGAAATGGAATATTTTAACCTTTTTTCTATGGCATTCATTACGTTCTTAAACTATACATGAGATCTTGTAGTTACATTTTGTAAGAAACAAAGAAAAAAACTGTTAAGAAGTAATGCTGCATGGTGATGGTTTACCAGCATGATGTCACAGCAGTAGCTTTCAGTCCACACTCATCTGTATTCTGCATTATCCACAGAACACTCTGTCAATAGCTTTCAGTGGGACCAAGAAACTGCTTTTTCACTGTCTTTTGAAAATCAAACATTTTCAGTGCTTTGAGCAGCATGAATGTTGTCTTCTTTAACTCCACTGTATGGGGGTGGAGACAGGCAGACATTTAAAAACTCAGAGCAAATAATAACTATTTAACAGGTAGCTACAGCAAGGGAGAAAAGTTTTTCACATTTCCATGAACAGAACCTTTAAAATATCTTATTTTGTTTTGTAGCTATGTGGTTTTCTATACTGTGAATGAAGTGAATGTCGTCCACATAAACTCGTTTCAGTTCAAGAGACTTGTGAAAAAGTTGAATTAAAACCTGCAAGGAGAGATATTAAAGAGACAATGTTGAGATCTGTTAAAAAAGTGAAAAATATAAAGCTACAGCCAACCAAGAACCTTCTTCCTGTGAAACGACGGTCCTAACCGCAGCGCCGCCAATAACGAAATTCATGGTCCAGGTATCCAGGTGTCCGTCTGCGTACCCGTTTATGGTTTCAGCCACCCCAGAAAAGAGATTCTGATTGCTTCTGATTGTCACAGGTAACGTAAGCATCTGTTTGGAGACAGATGAGCAGTCCCCCGACTGGAGTGGTCAGTGAACACATCACCTATGCTCAACCATAAATCTCGCTATACTGCCCAAGTATGTGGGAATGATACGACCGTGCAGAGGCTCGCCCAAAATGCTCATCCAACACACAATGAGACACAATGAATGTACATGTAATGTACACAAATTATATAACTGCATCTTTTGTGAAACATTTTAATATAATTTGCTGTTTGGTAAAGTTTGTCTGTATACTTGGAGCGGATGCTGTGTAGCTGTTTCACAACTATTTAACAACCAAATAAAACTTTCAATCAAAGACACACGTTTGTATTTTTGAAACAAAGCCACGGTATGATCTGATGTCTGCTATACCGCCTCAACCCAATTATAGCCTTGAATGCTACATTCCATCTTTTAGACCTTACTCAACAGATAATTGTTTAGTGGAACAAACTAAAAAGACAACTTTTCACCTTTCACTTTTCAATAAAGTTTAGACAAACTTTTCTTTAAGGGTGGATGTCTGGTGCACAGGAGTGGGTGCTGAGTGCTGGCCTCGCTGTAAATATAAAGGCTCTTCATGACGTACTCACAATCAATGAACCATCTCTTGTCTGCTCTTGTTATATCACCAACAGCAGGACATTATGCAGCAGTAACTATAGTAACCTTCAGCTGAGCCATAAACCACTCCATTCTATTGGACTACGTCACCTTTACTCTTCCACTGGGCATCTGTGGCATGTCCTAAGTGTCCGGCGCACTTGCGGTTGAATTCAGCCATTAAGGAGCGGTAAGGGTTGCGAATCAGCAGGATGGCAGAGTCAAACATCTCAATTTCTTTCTGCCCACTTTCATGGGTCTTTACGCAAATGCTGCGGCCACTCTTCCAGTAGTCCTTTTCGCCTTTGAAACCTGGTACCAATGAATAAATGAATAGATAACAGTCAGCTACAGGCAATATTTCATCAAGCACCCACTTAAACTCTCATTTCAGGACAGGGACTGTGCTCTCCCCACCTCTGTTGTACAGTGTGCCATCGAAATAGAAGCTGCCAGTGTAGTAGCCGGTCACAAGCTCGATCAGGTGTCGTACCCAGGTGTTGCCTGCCCCGGGAAAACTAGAGAGAGCCACAAGGGAACTGGATCTTTGAGGCAGAAACATCCTCTCTTTGCACCTGGAGTCTAGAAGCACAGTTTTTTTGTTGTGTTTGTTTGTTTGAGCTGTAGCATATCAGCAGAATATCAGACTATATCAGAATATATAGTAAGTATTGTAGCAGAGAGCCTGAAATGGATTTTTTTTTCTTTACGTGGCACAAATTGCAGCATGTTTTTAAGGGCAAAGAAATAGATCAGAGCTGAAGTTTGGGATGAAGACTGTTTTCAAGTGTAATTTCCCTCTCTCATTTTTACTAAGTGATCTGACCCCAAGAAAACAACACAGTCACAGAAAGTCTCTCAGTTTGGACTTTTTTTCCTTTTAGAATTAAAGCAAGGCTGGAACTTTACCTACAGCGCATGATCAGCAAAAAATGACTGACACGGCACAGTGGGATGGACTCGAAATAATACATTTACAAATAACAACATGTACAGATGACTGACACATTGTTGCATCTGTGTAACAAATATCTCACCAAGCACAGGGGTATGGTAAACTTGGTAGTGGCCAGGCTCTGTGGAGGCTGTGAGTGCAGAGGTGATGGTATGGTTCCCCACACACTGCTGGTTGTCCGACTGCTGGTTGAGACTGAAAAGAGATGACGTCCATGTACAGAAACAGTGGGGTTTCTTGAACACAGCCAGTGGGAGCTCCTACAAACCAAAAGCACAAATGTTCTTCAGGTTGTCATATGACTCATCACGCCAATTTTTCTCTCCAAAGACTTCTAATCTAGCCAAGGGTGATGTGTCATCTCAGCTCAGCTGAAAAAAATCTGCAGAACATCCCCACTCCCTTATTTTTCCTCACTTTGCCAGGTAACAGGAGGTTAGAATGCTCAATGTCACAATATGAGGACACTGAAGTGAAAATTTTTTGGAAAAGATATGCATGCATAAACACTCACCACACGGTGAGAATTAATCACAGTGCAGTCATTGGCAATATTTCTACCATCCATATTTCTGTTTTTTTGGAGGAGACACAGCTGCATAGAGTAAGATCTCAGTGCAGGATGCAGAGTATCTACATCTCATTACAGACACATTAAACCTAAAATATTCAGCAAAAATCCAAAGAGCTCTGTGCTCCTACATGTGTTCTCCTGGGAGTGAAGACAGCTCCCTGAGTGAAGAACCACAAGTAGAGTGTGCAATAAATTGATCACCAGTTCTGTAATTTGCAGAAGAGAAATTCAAACCTTATCAGTGCACGTCTCGATGCAGGACTGTGTGGTTAGGTTCGGCTGAAAGGAGGAGACGGGGAAGGTGCCGATGGTGCTTTTCAGCAGCTTGAAGCAACCCCGGTAGTGCACATTTCTGACTGCAAAGAGGAAAAACACACACAGGGATGATAAGGAATAGCTCTCTGCTAGTGACTGCAAAACACATTTGAAAGGTTTCCCTTGCTTTGGTCAACATTAGGGAGCATTTATTTCTATACAAACAAGTAGCAAATGTCAGATTTTCAAAGAAATGTAAATGCAAAGGATTTCTGCGATAATTATCTTTCCATACTTGGCTGAATTCTGGTACACAATGTAATACATTCACAAGTCAGCTGCAAATCTCCAGAGACACCGAAGCTTCCAGTCATGAATATTAATATTGTTTATGATTATCAGCTGCTTATATAATAGATTCGCCCTTGACTGCAACAGGAAGAGGGTGCAAATCTTTACACAAATGAAAACCGTTTTTATAAGAATAAGTTATGGATAATCATTATAACTGGATGTGTCATGGTCATTGTGAGGCTAATACACAATTAGTTTAGTTGAGTCAAGAGTTTAGCCATAAAACAAAGAAGAGTAATGAGCTGTCAAAAATGTTTTAAAAGTAAAATAAAGCATTAAGGACCATCCAGAACAGTGACATGGGTTAAAAGCTTGACATTTTAAAAGTGGCATATTAACTTTGTGCAACATCCTGCTAAGATAATACAACTTTAAGTATTTATCTAAATGTGAATGGCAAATAAAATACAGTCAGAGGTTTATATACACTCATCATGGGCATGAATGTCATGGTAATTTGGAGCTTTTAATGATGTCTTTGAACTGTTTGTTTTTCAGGGTGGAATGATTATACAGGATACATCTTTAATGACTATAAAAATAAGAATCGGTGCACAAGTTTATATTTATTTTGGATTTTCCCTAATGCACACAGATTCAAAAGTACACATACAAGTTCAAATGCGTACATATATACTCTTAAATATTTTTAATAAGTGGTGCTGAAAGTTTTACAGTGATTTTTAACTTTTAACAAGACCAATGTCAATTAACTCTTTGCTAGTAATCATGATAGACTATAACTGGTAGTTTCTCTTTGCCAACACAAAAAGGATTTATTTGACAGAACTGATTGGACTGACCAATACTCATAGCAATAACAGCAAGAAGGGGAATTGTAGATCAACAGGAGTAGTATGGTCTCTACTGTCATGGTCTCTTGTAAGTACAAGTTATTTAGATGTGTCCACCACTTTGCCAGGATCTGGAAGAAGACCTAAACTGTCACCCTCATATGAGAAGAAATTAGATGGGTGTGTTCAGGAACGACCCAGGATCCACCTAGGCTCAAACCTGCCATGAACTGGAAACTGCTGAAACACCAGCATCACTGTCTACAGTGAAGCAAGATTTACATTGCCATTGACTAATGGGTTGTCAACCAAGAAAGAAATCCCCGCTTCTTCAAACTGAAATTTGTAGATGCTCACATAGATAAGCTATTTTGGTCAGATCACACAAAGATTTAGCTATTTGGCCACAATGAAAAGAGGCACGTTTGGGGCAGTAGGTGAGGCTGACAAATCCAAGGAGTGGACTTCACTCCAAACAAATATCACAAGTCAAATTTAAAGCTACACTTAGCATAATATTGCAAAGAAGCAAAGGAGTGGAATAACAACAAAGCTCAGTTTCTGTTAGGGTAATTGACCCAGTGTTTTGTGTCTTTTGGTCCTTTGAGTCTTGTTTATTAGGTTCTCTGTGTATTTTATATTTCCTAGTCCAGTATGCTTATACTCTTGAGTTTATTCTGTATTTCTAGTCCTATTCTTGCCTCTGTGTTTCCTCCCCTGTTAGGTCAGTCTTGTCTGCATGTACATCTGTCTGTTCCCCTAATCACTCTGTGTCTCTGTGTACTTCCTGTTTTACTTTGATAGTCTCCTGTCGGTGTGCTTCATGTTCTGTTTTGCTCTCCCCTGTCTCGTCTGTATAATTAGTGCCAGCCATGTTTCCTAGGTGTTTCTTCTTTGCCCTGTTTCCCTCTTGTATTTAGTGTCTGCGTCTGCCCCTGCTTGTCGTCGCGTTCTCCCTCATTCTCCACTGTGTGTTCTGCCTGCTCGCCTGCCTGTCTGTTTAGTTTATTTTGTATTCTTAGCTACCAGCAATAAAGATTAGTTTTTTGAGTTCATTTTTGCCTCCGAGTCTGCATTTGGGGTCCTTTCTACCAGCCGCACACAGCAAACATGACAGTTTCCAATTACACAATAAGACAACTTATCTTCTCTGCTCACAATTTTGTCAAGAACATCTTCCCAGAGGAAGCACTGGCATGAAAAATAACAAAGAACAGGACATTGCTGTGTTATATTTTTCTTATTATTTTGCATTACAAATACTACAACAATACCAGAACCAGCAGGATTTGTCACTCATGCATGTCTGAGGATCAACAGATGACAGCTCACAGATGGCTGTTGCAGCAATGCAGCCCGCTTTCTAGGTGTGCATCAGACAAATATGATGACCACAGGAACGGCGATGGAAGGATTTGTCAATTTAAACATCAGCCAAAGAAATGCTGACACATTTCAGCCAGTCTGTCACACAGTCTGAGATGACTCAGACAAGGACATTTAGAGCGGAGAGTAAACACTATTACATGCTTACATTTTCTTATGGAAGGAGTTCAGCATATTTCTTTTTGTTAGTAGCATGTTAAATGTTTGCTTGTTATTTATTCATGGTTTAAATATGTGCTCGCTGTTGCTCTTTTTATTACTTAATTTATTTTGTATTAGGTGTAAACCTAATACAATGCATCATTCTAGCCACAAGTGGCATCAGTTCATTTATGCAAATCAGGTCAAGCTGTGTGTGTGTGTGGTGGGGGGGGAGGTTTCTTCATTAGTGTGGTTGATATACGGGCTGATAAATACGGGCTTTTTATGATAATCCTTTATAAATAAAGCACCCACCATTTCACACACCTTCCCCTTTCCTTCTGTAATACTATGCAGTATGACAAATCCTTATCCTATCCTGCTGTGCTTTTCATTGTAATTCACTTAACTTTCTTCTTTGCTCCTAGCTGTGAATCCCAAAAGATATCTGATTCTTTGTTCCATATTAGTCATATCAGTTGTTTTCATTTTCTCAGGAGTGGTTGGGTTAAGGTTAGGTTAGACAGGGGAAAGTTATGGTTAAGTATATGTAGACACATGGTTACATTTAGAGGAAGTAAATGACTGTAAAGCCTTGAAAATCTGAGTAACTTTGGGTGGTTCCAGACAAAAGATGACGAATGTGAAAGTTCTCTGGTTGTGTCTCCAAAACAATCACACCTTCAACACATCTTTACTGACCAACAAAATGTGAATAATGCACCATGGAGGTGACACGCTGACCAACTTCACAACATCACTAGAGAAAAGAAAACAACTAAAACTGATGGCAGTAAACCTCTGAAACTTTGGATTCTACCAAAGAAGAAAATGTCATTGAGTTCAGACAGCAGAAACTTTGGATCCTGTGGTACTAAATTCAGTTCAATTTAAACTTAATTTTATTTATACAGTGCCAAATCACAACAAGGTCCTTTATATTGTAACCTTACAATAACACAGATAAAACGCCAACAATCAGATGACTGGCAACTAGTAACTAAGTTTCTTTTTTAGAGAAATTTAGATATAAAAAACTCACAAATAGCCCTATTTCATTAAAATTCATCTTGAATCATCTTTTACAGTTAATGATTAACATGAACATTTTTCAGTGGCGCATGCCGAACAATGCAATAGTTCCTGGACAGAGAAATCAAATGTGCTGTATGCATAAGGGTTTGGCTGCACAGTGGCATGTGGCAGTGTTATAGATGGTGGCGTGGGAGGTGCATAGCTTTATTTAAGTTTTCTGTGTTGTTATGTTTTAAGAATTTAAGTTCAAAAAGTTCAGTCATTTCTTCACTCATCTGTGGAGCCTGTGTAGGGTATAAATAGTAAATGGTGCTATGTCTTCCCTGAGGGAAGTTGACTCACATTTTCTGTGACCTGGCAGCTGCTCCTCCACCTTGTATATGGAGAGACGGCCCACGCCGCCACAGGGAGACCCCCTCTCACCCCGGCACACCAGACTACAGTCCTCTTCTGGAGCCCGAGGGCTGCTAATCCGATTCCCGCAGTGGCACTCAGCT